>JBANCZ010003349.1:0-12877 GCA_037040025.1 Sphaerogastrella javana | reverse complement strand
CTGTATAGGTGCGCATATAAGGCGAATAGAGAAAAAAAACATATTTTCTATTTTGACTTAGTGCACATTGATTCAAAATCGCAAAACAAAAGGCGTGCATATATTTGATTTATTTAAGGTATTTGTATGGCTAAAAAAAACAAATTTGATTCGATTACACAATTCCAGTAAAGCCAATTGAAAGAAACAAGCAATACTAATATTAACCGAAAATGACTGACTCTATGAAGTTCGGCCCGGAATGGTTGCGCAATATGTCTGCTGAACCGCCTGCAGTCATAAACAACAGCAATAACAACAATGCGGTGGCAACGGGACCAGGTGGCAACGCCACTGTCAATGCCGGTCTAAACAGTAGCCTCGCTTTTCACAGCTTAGTTGGTGGCAGCAGCAGTGCAGCTGACAGTGGCGGCAGTCCTGGTTGTCAGGCAGCAGTCGCACGTAATTTGTTCCCTGAATATCGTTACGGCCGCGAGGAGATGTTATCGTTATTCGATCGCAACTGCCTGTTGCCACAACTGCTGCCGTGTTTTAAGAAACTGTTTGTGGAGAAAGTTCAATACCCGTTGGCATTAACGCCTAGCTCTGAGGAGGAAGTCAACAATCATAGTCCGCTTGGTGGTAGTGGGGTGAGTCCGCATTTCTAAGATATATATATATATATATATATATATAAGATATCTTTAGATGTATACGCCACAAATTGTTTATTTGTCAATCGGTATTAGCCGCAGCAAAAACCGCAGCAGCAGCGGCAGGAAAAGTGAAATTTTTCAGCACACAGCTCGATTTATGAGCAGTATCTGAAAACTGAAGCTGATGATGTTGCTGTTGCTGTTGCTGTTGGAGCTATGGCTGTAGCTCTGAAGCTGTTCAATAGTTAATGGCATAGGCTTAGCTTTTTAGCGGAAAACGTGACTTTTGATTTGACATTTCGCAGTCATAAGACGGCTTGGACGATGGCTTCGTTGCTGCGCTCGTTATCAAATTAAATCGAAAACAAGTTGACGGCAATTGAAATTCATTTTCAAAGGCTCGCCAGCCATCGCAGCCAGCCACTTGAATGTCATCTCCTCGGAGAGTAACAGCTAAATGTCATACATCATCATATTCCAGCAGCTAATAAGCCTTACCATTATCCCCTACTGCCAACATAACACTCCCTCTCCTCTACTCTATAAAGATGTATACGAACATATATGTATATGTATTCTAATACTAATCGAATTGCATTCTTTATTGCATCTGCACGCTTGCGCAACAGTCTACAGAGACTCTGGCAGAACTGGCTGTAAGTACAAGTTGATAGAAAACAAAAAATACAAAATAATAACAAAAACAATATGAAAAGATGTTTGCTGTTGTTGTAGCAGTTGTATTTTTAATGCCTCTGTGTCTGTGTCATAAATAAATAATTGCGTTTGCATGACTCCATTGAATATATACAGTTAATTTCTAAGGAATGCAAGAATTTCATCACATTTTTTATTTTGTTTTCATTTAATTTTATTGATTACAGTTGAATTTCTGTATAATTTAATCATATGGGATTTACATAAGAAATTCAACTTGTACTGTAAACAAGTGGAAATGTTCATTTAAATTTAATTGATATTATGGCATTATAAAAAGTTATCTAGAAAATTACATTAAATAAACATTATGTTGTATAGATATTTTTAAATATTAAATATTAAATAAAAATATAAATATAAAAAATAAATATTAAATATTCAATTTATATTCATGTTTTTTATCATGTTACTGTTATCAAGTTTTCAGTTCGTTTTGCTATATAAATTATATAAATTTACTCTTTATATATCACTGCAATATTCGTATATTGTTCATAAGCCAGTTTATAAGTACTCATACTATATGTAAGCCAGAATATACAATTTATTGTTTACATTTAACAAATGACACAATTTTTTTTAAGTATTTGTTCTTTGACTCATGAATTCATATTGTTGTACCTACTGGCACTTACATTGTGCTTATACAAACTTGAAATAATCAAAAAAAAATCAAGTTTGTTTATTTTTAGATTGACTGACCCATATGCAGCCATATATATAGTAAAACTTTCTTTTTATTAAACAATAAACAATTCTTACACGTTTTTGCTGAAACATTTTAGTAAAATTTGGTTCTTAGGTTTATTAAGGAAAGAAATGTATATTTGCAGTATTTACTTTTATCGATATCGATAATCGAAAATACTCTACAGTACAGAAAATATAAAACGGTCATATATATAAATGTAATGTATCGAAAATACTGCATGCAGAGTCCCTACTATCGGGCTCAGTCCCTACTGTTGGATATTTTCTTATAATTTAAAGCAATTGATTGCTTCAGTTTATTAACGATTAACCTCGATTTATTTTGGCAGTTCGTTTTAACTTGAGCCACGATTTACACACGTGTGTATTAATTTGGCTACAGTGCATTACATTAGTCTGCGTTCAACCCACATTTCTTTTGACCAACCACGCCCACACTCGCCCTTGTCTCAGTAAACACAAATTCTGCACACGCAGCCTACAAGGCCTCAGGCATTTTTTATGTGAGGCAATATCCAGTCAACTGCTATCGCATTACGCATATTTCAAGACCAAAGCCAAAATTTGGGAATTGCCAAACATCGAAGGGGCCATATAATTACAATTGAAGTTAATGGATAATTATATGTTTAAAGTAAAGCAGTATTACTGAGAGATATAGGTCAGCTGTCTGTTGCATTGAAATGTTCTACTTGTACAAATAAATACAGAAAAAAAAGAGAACAAATTGATGCATTTTACTAATTATTAATATCTTGAAAAAGAAACTGTTTTCCATCCTACTCTTGGCTTAAGCGGATAAGATGTATTTGGAGTAAAGTGATTTTGGTGTTGCTTTTGTTGTTGTTGTATCTCATTGAAATCAATTGTGTCGCATTTGGTCACGATTTTAGTGTAATTTAGCTTTGAGTGCCATTAAGAATTTGTTTGGCAATGGAAACAGCCTTCAAACAGTCAAGCCAAGTTTAACGTCTGACGTTGTAGCCCAGTTTTAATGCATCTATGCTAGCTAGTCCTCAAGTCCCCAAGTCCACATGTTGTTTTGTGTTTGGTGTTTGACAAAAGTAGATCGCGATAAGGAGTGGGAGCTCTTAGCCGACTTAATGGGTTATAGAAGGTGTACAATGTATATGTATATACAATATACTCTGTATATCCTACCCTCTCACCGTCTCCACTCCATTGTGCACTCCCTTTCTGCCACCCATTAAGCGCCATTTAGCGGCAGCCCATTGCAATTAATGTGGAAAACGTGTTAGATTTTCAATGCAATGAGTTACTTGATGATAGACACAAGCAATTGAAAATTTTTCTGAGCCAAAACTGCAGCTACCAAAGGGGCAATCTAAACAAAAAAAAAAAAAACAAAAAAAACATGCTAACTGGCTGGCTGTCTAGCTACTGTTTTGGATGTAGGTAGAGTCACTACTCTGGCGGCCCATTTGAATACAAAACGTGCGAATTTTCACATAAATCACTGTAAATGGCGCACTTAAACGTACCCCACAAAACATTGCGAAAAAAAACAAAATAACAACAACAAAATAACATCAACATCAACAACAACAACAACAATAAAAACACAAAAATAATAAAATGCCAGATAAATAAAATTAGCGAGCGTAATTGCAGCAGCGGCAGCCAAAAGACCCAAAAGACCGACCGGCCAATTGTTTCAGACTAGCCCGGAATGCCCCCATCACCTTCCCCTCCCCTCACCCACCAGGCTTTGCATCAGCCTGTTCACAAATGTAGCTGACACCGGGTAGCATGCTACCAATCTGTTTGGCTATTGCCTCTTGCCTGTTGTGTGTGAACTACCGTGTTACTCATTTCGCTCTGCTAATCCAATTTTGCGCAGATTTTCCTTTAAGTTTTGAATGTTATTGATTTGGCTATAAACATTAGGCCATGTTTCAGAGCTATCTATTAAGAGTGTACAAAAATCTCAGCTGGAATTTAAGTACAATAGCTAAATTTAGCTATGTTTTTGGCACTAGTATCAATGTGAAAACTGTAAAGCTAACTTTGATATTAAATACTAAGCATTTCGTGAACTTTCAAAAGTGAAAACGTTAAGCAGATTAGTCATTAGATTCACTTTCTTTCGAAATAACAAACAAATGAACAAAACAAACAAACAACTGTGTCTTGTGTATGATCGATCTTACAAAATTCCATTTTAGTTATCTAATTAAAAATCAGCTAAAGCAGACACATACACACTCACACACACACTGAATGGAGTTACAAGCATTTATTCGAATTTATTCGAATGCTTGTTTCTGTGTAATCTTATCTTGTAGCACCCACAAGTCGACTAAAAACATAAACTAATGACTGGCGCGACAAACGATCAATGGCGAAAACCACTCAGGGCACCCAATTGTCGTTTATTGTTTTTATTTTGGCCAGAAAGGGGCCTTCGTTCCCATTGTCTGGGTGCACCAACATAGTCAGTCTATATAGACCATAGCATTATAGTGAAGGCGGCAAGCTTTAAGACATTTAATCTATTTGTCAAGAATACTTTGCGCTTGTTTTGTAATTTATGGCATTTGCCACAGTCCAAAAATATAAAAAAAGCACAAACAAGAAAAATAAAAGTAGCAGATAGTTAAATTGGCACACGTCATTAACATTAGTCATGCCTCAAGCTCTACTAAGCGGGAAGACTCCGAAGTGTTAACTGCTTTTGTTTCTTTTTTATACCTTGTGTTTTTGAAGACTAAAGGGTATATTCACTTTATGCATGCCCAAATGGGTGTAGCAATCAGAAGAAGGTGTTGCAAACATCGTATCGGGCATCAAATATACTATACGGCTACAAAAGCATTAAACAGCATTATCAATAAATGCTATGTTGTCAGGCACTGTCCCTACTGTATGGTATATTTATGTTTTTTGTCGTGTGTGACGCCTGTATGTATTTTACGATCCACAACTTTTTTGTTACTATATATTCATCACACTGCTTTTGGGGTGTCGTAATTCACCAGAACCGAGAACTTTTCTGCTGAAGTGAAATCAATTATGCCAAAGATATTGTACTCAGTCATATATTAGCTTTTGCACACAAAACTTTCAATTATTTTAAAGTTTAGCACATAATTCAAAAATGTTTAGTTTGTTATTGTTAATACATATTAGTTTATGATTCATCAAAACAGACATAAGAAAAAAAGAAAAGAAATATTCTCCGTAATGCTGTTTAATCATTAGAATATATTTTACTTAAATGTATATTATTCTAGATTTGTTTTCTCCATTCTTTCATTTAGTATTTGAAAGTCATATTTGCATACAAGTTTTATCTATAGAAAAAACTATTATTATAATATAATCAATCTATCATCATAATATAATCAAACACATCTAATTTATTGATTTCCTTTCATTTCATTCATTTCTCTTTAGGCATCACGCAAAGTCTCCAAGTGTGGATATTTGTTTGTGGCACCAGATTGGGACTTCAGTAATCCGTTGTACAGAACAAAGGTGAGTGTTCGAAGTTATGTCATGTTCTAGAGCTTTAGCATAGAAGAATTGTGGAGAATTGTGGTGTAAGCGCTTGTTAACACTACAACATTGTCACATGGCCAAGTCTAAACTTTGACACGGGTCAGCAGCTGTTCGTTTATGCGTATTCTATGAATAAATTGCAGAGAACTAGTTTTCGAAAGATTCTTGCATACATAAAAACAAATCCTAGTTGTTCACTTTCGAAAATGCCTATCGGCTATCGTACAAGTAAATCCCATAAAGCAAATTGCTCGCCTTGTCTGGCTAACAAACGACAACAACAACAACAACAACAGCCACAACAGAAGGAAAAGCACTTGGCCAAATATTTGACAGCTTTGCATTTTTGGTTAAAGAAAGTGCCACTGGCCGTAATGACAACGCTATGGCCCTGACACCAGGCAATGCTCGATACTCCATACTCGATACTCGATACTCGATACTCAATTCCCGATAACTGTGTGCAACTACACTGCAAGAATGAAGATGTAGCCTTAGAATGGCATAAAGATTAGAGCACCAATAAATTATAATCATAGATATTGTTAATAAAATAAAGTTGGCATTGATATGCATCAATGCAATCAATGTTTCATCTGCTCAATCAGTTATTAATTTCTTACGGTGTATACGGTTTGGGGCAACGCCTATAGCGCTCCTTGTCACTCTCTCGTGCCGATTCGTATCTCGACCAATTAGCGAATGACGTAGCGACGTGGCAACAGCCCAAACAGCCCAAACGGTCCAAACGGCCGCACGGCCAAATGGCCAAATGGCCAACAGGCAGCAGGCGCATCGTTAAGGCCGCCAGCATTTGCGACAAAACTCGTATGCAAATGCCATTGCAAAGATAGTTGTTAGCTCTTTTGCTGTTAGCTGTTTTGCTCTTTTGCCTCTTTTGCTGTTTGGCTGTTTTGCTGTTAGCTGAACAGTCGGAAGTGTTGAGGCAGGGCGAGATTGCTTAACCAAGGGGGGGGGCGAGAAATTTTTCGTTGAAATGGCCAAGTGTGTCCAAGACCTGAAGTTTGAGCCAAGTTAGCGACAGCGACAAACCACAACCAAACAACAAAGTCAAGCATTAGACATCAACGTTTGACGGTGACGTCGACTGCGACTGCGACTGCGACTGCGACTGCGACATCGACTGTGACGCTGGCAGAGAGCGCAACGAATAATAATAAAAGTGTGCGCATGCGCACAATGCGCATTTCCTCGTTAACAACATAAATTTACGTATGTTTTTAATGGCTGGACAGGTATTTAATTAACATTTTGCTGCATAGATCCATGCTCAGTGTTTTAACCGGATATGTGAAGCTCCCCCAGTCACCCCTCTCTCTCACTCCCTACTATTCTCTCTCTCTCTCTCTTAGTGGCTTGCTCTTTCTCACTCTCTATGTTTACTACAAATTGTCTGACCAAACAAGTGATTTGTGGGGCGTGGCACATGAAAGGTATGTGTTAGTCTCTTATGCTTGTTTCGAGGATACTTTCTTTCAAGCAACGAAATTGTTTTGAAAATTGCCATGCTTTCTTCCGTGACAAAAGCTTCACTCTACCAAAGTGCATTGTAACAATATTAAACATAAGGAAAATATTAAATGCAAAATAGTTTATGAAATCTCAAATAGAACTAACTATAGATATTATTAGAGATCTTAGTAATATAATACGTGGCCTACCGATCGTTGGAACAGTGAAAACCCATAAAAATTTTAAGTAATTTCGAAACTTTGCTTTAGCAAGTTGGCATCCCGCTATTCCTTAGCATACATAGGCTATTTAGAAAGTATACACCATATAATATACACACATTTCAAGTACTGTTGTTGTTGCTGGTGTTTTTGCTTTGAGCTGTGGGTTACCCAGTGCAATTCTTTTGATCTATTCGCTAACCCTTTAAGCTAACATTTACTCTAGCATTTCGAGCACTCGAGCAATTATTGCATTGCGCTCCTAACAGCTGCAGGTGCTGCCAATTTATTTAAAGCTTTGGCAAATCATTAAGTACCGCACAACGTACTCAAATTCATACTCATATTCAAATCTCCAAACTCAAAACTGAGCTGAGCTGGGATGGGGAGAGCCTGCTTTTGCTGCCAAAAATGCTCTGGGCTATTTGTTAGCCTACAAAAATGTTGCTATACAATTCGTAAATGTTTGCCGACCAAAGACTGTTAACTGCTTTGGTGGTAAAAGTAATTACACGGCCACAAAAACAAAACCAAAAAACAAAAAAAAAAAAAACAGCTGAAAATACTTTTGCGCACTATTTCATAAAGTGCATATTAAGATACATATTTATCAACAGCTCTTTATGCCTCAAGTTTCAACATTTATTAGCTCTCTGGTTTGGTACAATGGGCTATACTGAGAGTGCATTAACCCAGGAGCGTTAAACGCTTAGGCAATATGATAAATTAAGCTGCAAAACTGTGGACCACGAAACGAATTTCGCCTGCATAATTTTGGATAATTTCGTTTGACAACTTAAATGGTGTAATTTGGATGAGATAATTTATCATATAACTTGATATTGATTACGATTATGAATGCATTGAAAACCCTTGGCCCTTACAATACAATTCTCACTCTCTCTCCATCTTTCTCTCTCACTCTTACTCAGTCGCTTTTCCCGTATGGTGGATACTCTTTTATATAATGCATTTGCTGGCGGCAACAGGTTACAACTTGGTCTCTTCCGCACTCTCCCCACACTTGGCCAGGAATTTTTTTTTTTAAACGCGCTAGGAAACGGCAATAAACGTACTCAGCTCAGAATTATGTAGATTTTTATCGGCTCGCCAGCTTTTCTGCATACAAAGTGCACAATTTTCTTTCGAAAGAAAACCTGCCCAGTCAGGCCAGACCCAGGCCAGGCCAGGCCAAGCCAAGCCAAGCCAACAAGCCAAATGGCAAAAGACGGACAACTTGGAGACACAACACGTGGGCAAGCTGAACGCTGACTGAGCAGCAATTGATAAGCTAACATGTAGATTTTAGCCTGCCCAGGAGAGGCTTTATGGTAAGGAGGGTGTGACAATGCGGCCTGCTTTGAAGGATAAGCAATTTCAATAAGTTCAATGCGCCTCTGATACCGGTAAAACGGAAGTGTTTACACATTCAGCATGCAGATTTTGTATATATGTATGCCGCTTGTTGCAGTTGCTGGTTACTGGAACGTATCGGCTCGATAATGATAATCACAATCATCAGTGACTGCCTCTGGTCCAGAAAATGTTGTTGATTGACAAGCAGCGAGTCCCGAGGCCAACACCGAGGCCGGACGAACTGTGGACCGTGTAGTGTAGCGATGCAGTGGTCCATTGCTTCAGTGCGGTCATCGCTCCGTGTCTACCTTATTAATTAAACCAGGAAGCGTTTGTGCTCATGCCTACGACAGAGACACGAGATAGAGAGAGAGAGAGAGAGAGAGAGAGAGAGAGAGACTGAGAGATTGGGAAAGCGAGACCAGGGCACTGCCTAGGCCTGCAGCCATGCCAAGATCTTGAAATATTTATTAAAAATTATGCACGCATTAGTGGAACGTCTCTAGCTTCTCTCTTTCTCAATTTGCCGCTGTCGCTGACCATGTTTCCACTCCTGCTCCTTGAGCTCTTTGTTGGGGAATGTCTTACCTTTATTAAGGAAATGGTTTGCGTTACGAAAATTACACAAAATGTTGCGTATTATATTGTTGCTGTGGTTGTTATATCTACTCTCTCGGTCTCTTGATCTTTCGATCTCACTCTGTCATTCACTCTCCCAATCTCATTGTCTCTCTCTTTGATTTTCTAGCCTTTTTGAAACTTTGTGGCAATTCTGTTTATGGTCTTCCTGATGGCAATGTTTTTCACTATAAAAACGCTTTACGATAGTTATTTTTGCTTTTGTTTTGAAGGTGGGGGCCCACTTTGACTTCTTTTTATGATACGCCCACAGTGCGTAGTCGTAATTTCCTGTTAAGTGATTGGAAAAACTAATTACAATCCAGGCATCATTCCCGCAAATGATCAACTCTACACAGTTTAGCTTAATTTAACAAAGAACGAGAGAAAAAGAGAGAGAGAGAAAGATAGAGAGATCGAAAGAGAGACTACCTATTGTAAATGAGAATGAGTATTACAGGTGAAACACGTTTTGGATATCCGAATAACGTAAACAAATTCATTAGACGCAATTAACAGTTGCTCCGTGACCGTTGAAGTGGGTGGGGTCTCTGACTGGGGAAGTGGAGAAGTTGGGAAGTGGATAACGAAGTGCTAGAAAGCAAAAGAAGCAAACGAGCTATAGAAATTCATGTTTTTTCAGACCTCAGACCCTTCCCCTCTCGTGGTCACGTGGGTGTACCAATTGGAACGGAACAGATTGAAACGAAACGAAACGAAACGAAATGAAATGAAATGGCATGGCATGGAGAATGTAGGTGGAACATAGGAAATGCATACTAATGCATACTAAATGAGTTTAGTGGGGAAGTGTGAATATGTTTTAGCCATTTTCAGACGATTAGTGTTGGGTAGATAATGAAAATCTTATGACGTACTTTAATTTTTTTGTTTTGCTCATATGGCAACAGGTGTCATAATAGATCTTATCAAGTGAATGTCGCTCCAAGCTTAAAGAAATCCAGTTTTCGATTTTTTAGATCGAGTTCAACTTCAAAATGGAAATTTATTAGTGGGTATTAAAACATTTCAGTATATATCAAGTTGTATAGGTTTACATATAAATCATTAAATCCGACCAACAGCTGTTGAATTTATCGATTGCTTAATGCCTTTATATATTTTGTCACGCTTTTAAATATTGAAGAAAAAAAAAAAGAAAGAAATATAATTATTTATTTGTGCTTATATATATATAGATTTTTGACATTATCTATAGCCATTGAACTAATGACGATATATCGATAGTTATACAGCACTATTATTATCTACACAGTTGTTCGTCATTCCACAAGCTGCAAGTGGGTTAAGCACATGCAGCTAATTTGCATATTAGAAGCTGTGACAGCATGACGCAGGGAGCTTGACGAATTGACTGTCTGTCTGTCCCACAGTCCGTCCATTCGTCCGTTTCACTTGGCACAAAGACTGACTGGCTGACTGGCTGTAGCCCCCGCCGCAAATAAATTACAATTAGAATAACATGCTAATAGATCTTGGCGTGCTAAACTCTTGGCCATAAACTGCAATGGCGACTGCTGCTGCTGTTGCTGCCACTTGAATGGAACGGAATGAAACGGAATGGCATGGCATGTGGAGCCGTATAAAGAATCGTATAGGTATACGAATCGTATACGACTACGAACTGACCTTGGTCAGATAGAGAACAAGATTCATTTCGATATGCATGCATTCGTACATACGTGTTGCAGTTAGTAAGATAGATAGATAGATAGGCAGATAGATAGATAGCTACTCATAGCTATTCATAGCTATTCACACTCCTCTCTGCAACCATATTTGCAAGTTTCATTCATAAGCAAATACACAACAACAACAACAACAATGGCTGCTAAGATTTATATGCTAATTTTGAAAGCAACATGGGTGCAACTGCAAATTAGCCCCTACTTATGCAGACAATTGCTCTATTACCAACCAAAAAATAAACCCATTCATAACTGTCAGCAGCAGCAAACTGAGCGAGAACGAGTAGGATGGTGTGAGTGAGAAGGAGAGGGTGACGTTGAGGAGGAGAGGGGTAGGGCGTTTGGCAGTAGGCGGTTGTTGCAAGTGTGTTAATTAATTGCTTTTTGAGATGCCTAACGGTACAACTCGAAGACCGCCAACGCGTTGCATGACCAACAACAAATACCAAACAAAAAACAGATCGAAAAAACTGCGAAAATCTTTGGAAAACTATGCACATGGTCAGGCATACGTCCAGCCTGTCACTCACAACAAAAAGCATAACTCTATCCGCAGACTCTGACGCAAAAAAAAAAAAAAAAAAAAAAAATCCACTACCTTCATATATATATATAGTATAGTCATTTTTTCAGTTTTTTAGTCATATTTCAAGATGACAACAAAGGCGTCCAGCATATGTGCTGCATTATGCCTTTTTTCCTCTCGTTTTCCATTACATAAACGGAAGGCAGACTTAGTCGCTCAAGACACCGACCCCCCCTCCACCCCTTTCTCTCTCTATCTCTGACTATCCTTCTACTGCTTCTCTATCTGTATGTGTCTATTTCACTTATTCTGCGTCTAACGGAGATGACGTTGACTTGGAATCGCGTATTCGGTTTCCACGCCGTCATTGTCATTGGGCAACGGGGCAAGGCGGCTCCATACTATGAAAAAAAAAAGCTGAGCGGGAATACAAAACAAAACAGAAAACAAACACAAAAAAACAGCGCAGCGAGGAGGAAGGTAACTGAGCTCATGCGGTTACATTGACAAACTGTCAAAGCACACAACATAGGGAGTGAAAAAAAAGGTAGAGATACAGAGAGCAAGAGACTGCAGACCAAAACGGGATAGAAGGTTGCACACTCAAACACTCACACTCAAACTCATACTCACACTCACACTCACACTCACACAATGCATAACTGTAATATGCGCATAGGAAGAGAGAACTGTAAATGAACGGAATGGAACTAAACAGATCTAAACATGGCACCACGAACAATTCATTATCTAGCCCCCAACACAGCGGGTCTACACTTCAGCACTTTTACTTAATACCAAATGAGATTACATAAATAAAAGTAAACACTCATGCCTATATTACTGTAATTTAGTATGTGCTCAAAGCGCATGAAGTTTAACGCTTCGAGATGATCTTAATATGTCTACGTCTATATAAAGCTATACGGACTGCCAATTGCATAATTTAGATTTTGATAAAACATTTAGATATAGAAGTTTCTTTAGAGAATTTTAACTATGAAATTTATTATTAAATTATGCAGAAGTTAGTTAAAGTGGTCAAATTTCATGGCAAACCATTTAAATTTGAACATATTTAATTGAAAAACTATAAAATTAAGTTCGCTTTAACTTTCGCAAGACATTTATGGTCACTTTTATTTTTATTTCAATATTTATCAGCAAATATTTCTTGCGAAATGTGCATATTTCATGCTAATGAATGCCGCCCACTTTTTAGACGCGACCATTTCGCCATTGGGCGTGGCAAGAAGAAGCAATGTTGCAACCGCATTTGGTTTGCCCATACACAAACACATACTTTTCTATATATATATATATATATATGTATGATTGTATGTATATGTATTTCGAAGCGTGTTTAATAAGCACGCTGTCATAGCC
>JBANCZ010003348.1:1620-12881 GCA_037040025.1 Sphaerogastrella javana | reverse complement strand
CATATATGTATATATATTTGATTGATTGGTTCTTGTTGTTGTTGTTATATTTGTATAGTAATTTGGTTTTGATATTTGGCTTTTAAATTGTCATTGGCTGTCTTTATCACAGTGTCGAAAACGGCTAAGCAACTTATGATCTAAATTGGTTTAATAGAGTTTGCTTAAATCTACAGTTAGTCTTAAAACTAAAACAACACGCATGTTTAATTGCTGTTGTTGTTGTTGTTCTTCTTCTTCTTCTATTACTTCTTGCTGCCTTCTCTCACATACACATAACATACAACATAAGTACAATAGCTTAATATATGTTAACACAAAAGAAACATTAATAGTTTGAGAAACACAGAGAAAAAGAGAGAGACAGAGAGATAGAAAGGGAGAGAGTGACAGTAAGAAAGTGTGTGTGAGAGAGAGAGTGAGAGAGAGAGAGAGAGACTGAGAGCCTCATCATCTCATACAACTTGGTATAGAACATTCAAGTTAAGAGCACAACAACAAACATTTTGTTATCAAAGTTAATTTGTTGTTGTAGTTGTTTTGTTCTTGTTTTTGTTGTAATTTACACAAAAATTATTGTTTGGCTTAGGTTGTGATATTGTGAATAGATTGATTATTGAATATTGAGTTCGGTTCGTTTAGTTCCGTGCTCATTTGCCATGGATGAGGGCATGCCGGTCGCGCTGCCGCTGGGAGCCACCCGTATTGCGGCAGTACTCACCTCGGGATGAGGAGATGCTGTCCGGGCCGTGGGGTCGACGTGGATGCGTATAGCTGGTCTCGTTCAATGGCGCTATCACATTGCCATCGACGTCAAAGACGTAGGGGCTATTTGGATGCGTTTCCCAGCGCACGATGAAATTCTTTAAATTATCCTTGGTTGCATCCAGCTCTTTGTTCTGTCAAAGAAGGGTTCAAATGTAGTACAACTATATTTATATACACACACGGTGGTATATTAAATAGGTAGCTTACCTCCAGCTCATGTGCAGTGCTGCAGATTTGCGCCAGTTGCTCATTGTCCTCCTCCTCGTCGACCTCCTGTTCCGTGGACTCATCCTCATCCTCGTCGGCGTCCTCAATTGTTTCCGTTGAATCCTCCGATGATTCGGAGGCCAACGGTGTGGGCGACTCTGATTTCAGTCGTGAGGCAGTCTTGGCTATTGTTTTTGTCCCCGCCGCCCCAGTGGGCGTGGCCGGGGGATGCTGCTGCAGCCATTTATGTTTCACACAATCGGCTGCTGTCATGCGGGTGCTAAAATGGGAATATAGACATTTGGTTGATTAAAAGCCAGGCGGAGTGGCCTGGTTATGGCTAGACGCTAATTAAGCAAAGAGATAGAACGCACCTCAGGTCCTTAACCAGTAGCTTCGCTATGAAATCCAGGCACTCCGGGGATATGCCATTAAAGCATTCATCCTCGAAATCGTATTTTGCAATGGTTACATTTGACATTGTTTCAATGTCGTTCTCACCCATGAATGGCGACAGCCCAGAGATGCTATAGTTGTTCCATCCATCGTTGTTGTTGTTGTTGTTGTTGTGGTTGCATTACACATGGTTCGGCATATGTGTGTGTATGTGTGTGTTGTGCCAGTGGGTGTGGCAAAGTCAATAAACATGAAATGTAAAAGCAACGCACACAAAATAAATAAACACATAAAAAAACACACAGCAGCATTTAATTAACTAAATTAAATTGACGCTCTATGCACAAAGAAAAGGAGAGCGAGAGAAAGTGTCAGAGAGAGAGAGAGAGTGGGAGAGAGAGAGAGAGAGAGAGAGAGAGAGAAAAAAGGGGAGGGTGCTGACTTTTTCGCTGTATAGAAGAAAGGGTGCTGGGCAAGGGGTTAGATTTATAAAAAAAAACACCTTCTATAGAGCTGCTAAGACGTTGATTATTTTATTCCTGGCTGCCGCAATTTTCACAGATTTTTAATTAGTTTTGTGCCTGCCCGCTTGCCCCTTAAGCCATCAAAATTTCTTGATTAAAATTTGCCTGACTATTAAAAAATGAAAGCACTTGAGCTGCAGCTAAAATTGATTTTAGTACAAAACTTAAGATCAAATTTAAAGAAGAATCGAAGAAATTTAAAAACTATTCACCAAGCCTCTAATTACAAAACATTCATTATGAAGTTACAAGATTCTTCAGAATCCATACATATAGGTATATAATATATAATATAATGTCATATTATAGGACATAGGACTCGTTGATCATGTGGTAAACTATCTCAAGATATTTAATCTTTGGGAAAACTGTTGCATAAAACTCTATAAAAAGAACTTTAAATTGGTTTATGAATTGAACAAATTTCCCCAAATTTTCGAAAATTTATAATATATCATATGATATATGACTACTTACAGCACATATAATATATGAATTGAACAAATTTCCCCAAATTTTACTTATTTTTAATATATCATATGATATATGACCACTTACAGAACATAACATATAACGCCCACGCTCCACATGTCTGTGCCATACGAGATGCAGTCAAAGTTCACAACTTCCGGGGCAACGAACTCTGGTGTGCCGAAGAGTACCTATAGATGACACAAAAATATCAAATCAATCAATTCCTTATAATAATTAGTAGGACCGTAACTTACTCTCAAACGCTTATCTGGATCAAATTTGCGCGCCAGTCCAAAGTCAATGATTTTAATGCGATTGCCCTTCTGTGTGAGCACCAATATATTTTCGGGTTTCAGATCTAGATGGATAATGCCGTTGCCGTGTATAAAGGCCATTGCCTCGCACACCTGCCGTATGAATACCCTGCACACTCGCTCCGTTAGCACGAACTCATCGTCCACCACGCGATCGAACAGTTCGCCGCCCTCAATGCTATATAGAAAACAAGATATCGATATTAGAAATATATACATATAATATATGTTATTGAACAGAAAAACATAAAAGATGCATGCAACGAACCACGTTTAGTATAGGCTGCTTAAATCTTAGTTTTAGCTGTCTCACCTGTTTAGGGATTTATACTAATTATGTTATTTACAAGAACAGGAAGAATTGATAGCCATAACACGAAAATCAGATAATACATGAACATCAACCCGAGCGAGTAAAGCGCATCAAATGACCGACAATCAAAACACAGCAAAACATTATCAATATCTAAAATAATATTTTGCTTTTTCATTACAAAATTTTAACAAAAAGATAGCAACCATTTTCAGTATTTGGGAGCATTTTATTGCTTCTTTTTGCAGACATTTGATACGTTCCACTCGCACGCACAACACTTACTCAACACAATGACAAATTGCTAATTGATATGCATTCCGTGTGCATCACTAAAAAAAGGTGCTTGATGTATATATGGGCAAGGGCTGACTGTTATGGCAGCCTGACATACTTTGGTATAATCGCTGACTTTCATAATGGCCTGACACTGAGCTAATTGCTATAAAATTAGCTGGCTTGATCTAATGCAAACAACAATTGTCATGCTGCTAATTGTAATGAGTGCTGTTGTGTGTGTGACAAAAAGCTGCTGGCTCTGGCAGCAAATCAATTTGAGCGCACAATAAAGCCTCGTCATGTTTGTGTGTGTGTGTGAGTGTGTGTGTGTGTGTGTAAAATCCAATTTCATTTCGATAACAAAATCGAGTGCATATGACAATCGGCTTAACCAGAAGTCGTTACATTATTATATGGGGCTTATATCAACAACAATTCCCCCTTCGTTTCATAATCGATATGACTTATGAGCTTAAACCAGAGCTGGGCAACATATGTGAATATGTAGATGAATATGAATATATGCATATAAAATGTCATATATTTGTGCATTCACATGAAATAGTGTTTACAATCCGAAAAATAAAATCAACAGACATATGCAAAAAATTGATAATCTAAATAAATATTATTGTTTTTGTGCATTTGCAATTGAAATGCAGCTGCAGCTGCAACAACACAAAATTTTCATTTGCAAATATTCAAAGTTTTTGGAGGTAAACAATTAAGTTTTCAACTAAAGACAACAATAAGGACTCATAATAACGGACTGTATTAGTTTTTACACAGACATAAAATTGCATTTAACAACAGTAAAACTCAAGAGACTTGACAAAAGACTTTGCCAACTTTATTATTATATTGTTTGTTTCGTTTGTTCTCTTCACCGGACCCCCACCTCCAAAGTGGGTCAAGGTCATGGCTTAATCATTGTTACCTGTCGTCCACTGTATTTTTATGGCCCATTGCACATGGACAACAAAAGTGATAGAAAAGAAACGAGAAGGGAAAAACTGAACCCTTGTCAGTTTTCATTAGAAAGGCGAAAAACGAAATAAAAATATACAAGCTTATAAAAATATTTATATAACTGTTATAAGGCAGAACCTGTTGCTTAAGGTCTTTTTACCCAAAACAAAAAAAAAAAAAACAAAACAAATAACAAGAACAACAAAATAGAAAAGAAACTTTGATAGTTGTGAGGTCTGTTTAGCTTGCAAAGTCTCTCGCTCGCTTACTCGTTCACTCGCTCCTTTGTTCACTCGCTCCTTCATTCACTCGCTCTCTCACTTTGTGTGAGTGCGTGTGAGAGCGAGAAGTTTACTACTTTACGATAATGTGCGTACGTGTAAATCGTATTTTATGCACATTTTCACTGATTGCAAGATATTGTGTCCCTTAACAACAATGTAACAACAACAACAACAACAACAATAACAATAGAAAAAGGAGAAAAGAAACAAACCAAAGAGAACAACAAAAAAATATAGAATAGTTCAGGCATACACAAAAGTCCAGCACCAAAGTTATGAAAAAGTCGTGAAGGAAAAATAGAGAAAGAAACAGAAAAAGTACGCACACAACACCACAACAAAATAATAAAAGCAACAACCATAGCCAATGCTAATACAGCACACAATACACTGAGAAAAAAAAGTGTTGTAACTATAATTATTATAATTATAATTAAGATCTTTAAATCAAAGTGACTTAAGATTCACTTGATGCTACACAACAATTTTTTTCTCAGTGCTTTCTGGTATTTCTGTCTCTGTCTATCTTGCTTACAGTTCCAGGACGACGCACATCATTTTCTGATATTCGTACGCAGCATACAATTGTATAATGAGATGATGCTGCAATGAATTCATTATCTCCACTTCTCTCTCCACATTCCGTTTGTCATCTCGCTTCGGTATGGGCACAAATTTCGCTGCCAATTGTATTCCCGTTGACTTCTCCTTGCACTTGTACACTGTGCCAAATTTACCGCTGAGAATTTCAATTTTACATATGTGAATTTGAATGTGAATATGAGTGTATAGTATATGATTAGTATTATTATTTTTTATGCATACACTCACGTGTGTACACACTGTACTTACCGTCCCACCTCACCGAGCACGTCGTACAATTTATGCGCATCCACATTGCGATTTATGGTCACATCGCGCATTGGAAATGCCGCTTCCAGAACTGTGAAAGAGAGGAACAAAGAAGAAAATGTAAGAAAATATTGAATCTGAATGGCATAAGCATGTGTGCAAGTATTTTGGTGTTGCCACATGGGCTATTTTACGGCCAGATCAGCGGGAAAATGTCAAACATCTTCCATGCGGAAATCTCTTCTTTTCACATTTAATTTTTTTTTGCAACGAAAAATTAAAATTTAAAAATTACTGATACAAATTTCAATTATGATTTCGAAAAGTAATCTAATTCTGAGTGTCTTATAAGCATTTATTTTGGAATTTCTGGCTACATTAGCTAGATTTTAAAGATTGGATTCCAAAATATGCAGAAAATACATATTTAAAAAATTGACTTAGCTTAAAACTATTTTGTTAAAATATTTCTGTACTACATACAAAATTTTTAACCTGCGTTCCCATTTTTTTTCGGTATTTTTTACTTATTTTTCATAAAATATTTGGCATCTCTGATGTATGTTTATGATATAACCGCAACTATGTAGCCAGGAACTTATACAAATCGTTACATAGTGTTTCTTCAAACTTTACTCGATTTTTATTTAAGTAAGATCCCACAAAAATAACCGAAAAACCGAAAGAGAACACTTCAAATTGACTCAATATTATGTCGAATGTAATACTCTTACTTTTCGCATCTTGGCAATTTCTTATATCAATTTTTAGAACTACTTAAAGTTCAACAAGTTCTTATGTGTGTACTTTATCTAACAGCTGACCTTTCACATTCGCTCAAGAATAAGAGAAAATGGCAAATGGAAAAAGGGAAAATGGGAAATGGGAAATTCAAGCAAAAATATGAACAACTTGCATTATGCTCTATCAAATCGAGGCTCACTTGAAATATTGCATTCAATCAGTTTTATTGTTGGGCGCGACATCGCATCGCCCCCGCCCCCCGTATACTCTGTCAAGGAAATGCATTTAATATCGGTTATTATGGACATATGTTCTGTCGCATATTCATACATATATGTGAATATATACACTCCTACATTTCTCAACATATTGCAGACAATTTGTTACGATTTTGCTTACTTTTTTATTTTGCTCTGTTGCTGCTGTTATTGTTATTTTTCTTATTCAAAGGGCAAAAAACCCTTTTCAAATATTCATATAGTTGTTATGCTTGCTGTCGTCGTTGTTGTTGTTTTTATTATTGTTGTTGTTATTGTTATTGTTGCTGCTGCTTTTGTTATATCTACAAGTTGCCAAACAAATAAAAATGACTTCATTGAATTGAATTCTACAGCTAAGGGACAGCAGCAGCAGCAGTGGAATGACGACAACGATGACTAACTGAAAATATGGTATATTCACACACACCCACATACTCACACATACACCCAAATAGACAGACTGAATGTATGCATAAGTTTACTGTAGGTGTGTCCTCTGTGTATACAAACTATGTTTAGTTTATACTCTGTAATAAATTGATGGCTTTAGCTATGTTATTCTAACATGAGCATCCCTAGCAGAGCAGCTTAACAGAAATATGTTAATGCGCTCTGTGTGAATGTATTTTTGTGTGAATGACTCTTTTTGTGCAATGTGGCAACGCCAGCGCAGTCATAGGATCCTTGAGCAAAGCAGAAGATCACAAGATAACATAACAGGGAATTCAATTCTTTGGCTGCTGTTAACACTGAATATCAGTATTCAAAATATTTAATAAATTAAAAATTATATATTTGAATTTCATTAATTCACAGCAATTACATTATTATATATTTGTTAAATATATTTTTAATTTATTTATTAAAATTTATTGATTCTTTTTAAATTTTATATATATTTTAAAAATTTGTGCAGCCATGTTTTCTAACATGATCACCTCTAACAGCTTAACAGAATTATGTAAATGCACTGTGTTTGTGTGAATGACACTTTATTTTTGCAATGTGGCAACGCCAGCGCAGTCAGTTGATCAATGAGTAGAGCAGCATTATTTAGCTTCTGTTAACACTGTACATCAACATTGAAAATATTTAATAAATTGAATAATTATATTCAATAAAATGCATAACAATTTGACTATGTTTTAAAGTATTTTATATATTTTATTTTTGTATAAAATTTAATTTATAGTGCATGCGCTAGTCTATGCTAGCTGAAGCAATCGCTTTTATTTGTTCTTTCTCACATTCTACACATTTTTTAATATATTTTGCCATTAAGCATAAGCAGTTCAATTTGTCATTTGACCACAGAGCGCAGAGGAACAGAAAGAGAAGAAGAAGAAAGAGTGATAGGGGGATAGAGAGAGAGAGAGAAAGAGAGAGAAAGAAATAGAAAGAAAGAGAAAGAGAGAAAATGAAAGAGCTTTACAGACAACGTTACCCTTGAGATAGATTCGGCTACAAATAGAAATCAGTTTTGCATTTTTTTTGTTCTTTTGCTCTATTTTTTTGCAATTTGAATTATTGATAGCGTTGGCAGCACGTGCTAACGGCTTTTTTTAGAATAGAGTGTGTGTGTGTGTAAGCGTACGTATGTGTGTAGTTTGTTTTTAAGCACTCATAAGGGCTGTCAGCTGGAAAAAGCAGCTTCGTCTCTATTAATATGCAAATAGCGCATACTAAAGGCATACTACGAATTGCACGTTAGATCTTTAAAATCAAAGGCATAGCCCAATTTCTAGTGATTGTATGTGTGAGTGTGTAATGAGTGTGTGTAGTGAGTGTATGTGTGTGTGTGTGTGTGTGAGTGTTTCAGTGAGTGCATAGCGGCATAAGCGCTGCGGGAAGGGAACATGAGAGCTGTTCATCTTTTTGCAAAAACTTGGCAAATTCAAAGTGAAAGTTGAACAGAGCCATGTGAAGCATATGGATATATGTGTGAGTGTATATGAGTGTGTGTACATATGTGTGTGTGTGTATGTGTGTGTGTGTGTGTGCTTTCTATTTGTGTGCAGTGAGGCACTTGTGCGTGTGTGCAGCGATTGCTTCAAGTTGACGCCGTTCCACAATCTTTTTCAACTGTCTGGCCCTTTGTCCGCGACTCTCTCTCTCTCTCTCCTTCTTTCTCTCTCTCTCTTTCTTATTCTGTCTCTCATTCCCTTTCTCTTTCCTGTTTCTATACACTCACTTCCTCTTTCTCGTTTCCCTTTCCGCTGCTAAACGGCTTTTGGCGCACAAATTTATGCATGTCTGCTACAATTTTTGGAGTGAATGTGTTTGAGTGTATGCTGCACTGCTTTGAGTGCACTCTGCCAATAATGCGCACAATTTAAGTTTGTGAAAACACGCCCATTCGCCCATTCACATTAGGGGCGTCTGAGCTTGAATTGCGCCTTTTACACTTTACAGTTTATAGCTATTGTATTGAACTTATGCCATAAAATCTGATGACGCAATTTCGACAGGTGCAACAAACTTTTTGCACTCACTGTTTGGATTTTTCGGAAAGTGGGAGGGGGGAGGAATCATAATTTATGAACAGACAAAGCCAAATCAAATAGTTGTCATGCGTGCATATATATATGTATATTATGCACAATAACAGACTTGGGTAAACATATGAATACACTCAAATACGCACACGCGCATTCGTAGCGGCAGGTAGCACACATTCATTTCCGGTTGTGCAGCTCATGAATAAATGAATTTATATCGACTCTGCTTGGCATTTGAACTGCAGATGCATACTTTTCTGCATTTACGCAGGCATCTCTCAATGTGTCTCCCTTTCTCCCTCTCTCTCTCTCTCTCTCTCTCTCTCTCTGTCTGTCTGTCTCTTTCTACTCCTCTCTGTCTATCTCCTTCTCCTTCTCTATATCTGTCTCCTTCTCTATGTTGACTGCTTGTTTGTCACAGAGTCATTCGTTTTGGATTGAATTGCATGGGGGCGATGGGAGTATGAAGGCCCTGGGATTTGACTGAGACTGATAGAGTGTAATAGATAGATAGATAGATAGAGAGAAATGAAGAGAAAGTGAGCGAAAGAGAAAGACAGAAAGAAAGTATGAGTGCTTTAGTACACCTAAACGCAAGCAAAAGCACTTCGTGCATAGACTTTTAGAGTGAGTGTTATGTCTGTTGGTTTTTGCAAGCTATGAATAAGCGATTGACTAGAGCAATAACTAACACTAGACATGGCATTAATTTATATCGATATATAATCATTTTACACACACACACACACACACACAAACAGACTATACAAGTACCTCAAAAATAATGGAATTTTTGTTCGAAAATATAGATTTCTGTCTAAATAAAGTGCTTAAAAACTGTGTACTAATTTTTGACATGGGAAAAACTAATTTTTGCTTTCCAAATTACGTCATATGCCACAGCGTAAAGTTGCACTCGAAACTTTTAACTATAAAACTTACCACAAGCCCAAACGAAAAAGCGTTGAAACACCCAATCTCCCCCCCCCCCCCTCTCACCAAAATTGCGAACTAATTTGATTGAACTCGAGTTCAAGTGGCAAATAGCAATGGAGCACTCTGTTGAGTGGCGCTTTATAAGCATTTAATATTAGTATTTTGGCACACACACACACACACACACACACGCATACACCTCAGCCACGCCCATTGATAAAGTGGCACTCGTTGCATTTGCGAATCTATAAAAACTTTTCAAACTTAATTTATGCACAATATGAAAAGCGCAAAGGGCGATAGAAAAATGCGAGTGTAACAAGAGTTGAGTGCAGGCTGTATCTCTCTCTCTCTCTTTCACTCTTTAGTTGTCTCTTTTTATTGAAAGCGCATATATATATATCCGTAGTCTATATGTATTTGCATGCACTCTCATACAATTGAGTGCCGTTGTGTCTGATAGCGCAAATAAAAAAAGAAGTGCAAGGATTTTTTTATGCCAACGCTGGCAACTTTTAGCCGATATGAAAATCAGCAGTTTTTTTTCTTTGATTTGCCAAGAGAGCAATCGCAGTTTTCCCTAAACTCAATCACAGCCCCCCATCTCTCAGACTATCCGCATTGTCATCATCCTTCTTTAGAGAGAAAAACTATGCCGCCTCTAGGGCTCGTGTTGACAATTTGGCCAAGAGTTTGAACTTGTTTGAAGCTGTTGCAAACATAAACCGAAAGTGTTTGCATAATTCATAATGCTATAATTCAGAATGTTATTGATGTGTTGACATTACAGGGTATTTGTTGTTTCATCAATGGCTTGAAAGTGGCACACGCTGATTTGCTGTTAAATTAATGAAATTTTTAATGTTGCCATTTAAAAGCTGCAACATTCTTTTTACAACAAATTGTACAGCAATTGTAAACTGTTGCACATGAAAATGATAACGCCACACGTACAACCACACACACACACACACACACAGACACACACAGACGCATATACAGACACTCAAACACACGCCCACAGACAATATTAATGTTTCGCATTATGCATACGCCGTGTGTGCCACAAATAACAACAGAGAAAAAAAGCGTTGGCATTTTAATATGTGCTTTAAAAAGTTGTCTGTATGTGTGTGTGGGATGAGGAGGTAGAAGATTGCTTGTTTTATATGTGGTTTATAGGTTTTTAATAACACTTTTTTATATGTCAACAAATGCTCAACTTAAAGCTTTCACTCCAAGTGCAGGCACAAAGCAATAAGCCTCAGAAGTATGTCAAGCATTTAATGCCAAGCATAACATGAATCCACACACAAAAAAAATAACAAAAAAAAAAAAAAAAAAAATTTTATGCAAAAAGTAAGAAAGTTTTTAGTTGCATTTTTTGTGGTTTAAAGTTTAATCATCCCAGTGCAACGTTGCAGCACTTCAAGCTTTTGTATG
>JBANCZ010003347.1:0-12888 GCA_037040025.1 Sphaerogastrella javana | reverse complement strand
AAATATTACTGTTAAAACAATATATTATTGATACAATTTCAAACTCAAGGGCAAAACATGAATACAGTAAATTAAATGTAAACACGTTTACGTTCTGTTACAACTGTTATTACTTGCACGCATAATGGGAGCACTTGACAACCCTAGTGGGCTACTCTCTTAAATTTGAGCGCGCTCTCTTGCGCTCTTGTTTATGCAGTTCGTTTGCAGTTGTTGTTGCCAAGTTACCAAGTTGGCTTGGTTACACTCATTTGTTTGTTTTGCCAATTTTTGTAGCTGGTAGTTCAGTTCAGTTAATACCGAGCACTCGCGACCGACAGACGTTGTGTGTGTTGTGAGTGAGAGAGAGAGAGAGAGTGCAAGAAAAAGAGAGTTACGAATTCGAAAGAAAAAGCCCAAGAAAAACCCAAGAAAAAGGCGAACTTCTTTTTTTAACAAGAAGTCGCGTCGTCGAATCGCTGAAACGTCGACAACGGAATCGGAAGTTCTTCTGGGTCTGGAGTTGTCGTCGTTGTCGCTGTCGCCGTCACCGTCGCCGTCGTCGTCGTCACCAAGGTTTCTGTTTATTCATAAATAAATATATATGGTATATGTTACATATAAAGATATAGTCAAGATAGTTATTTAGGTGGTGCGCTTGTTGCGAAAGTGAAAAGTATCTCGCGGATACTGTATTCTCTGTGTGTGCTTTGTTGTTTTGTCAATAAAATCATTGGCATCGGTATATAGATCCACTAAATAATACGAGTATCTAAAAAACATCGGTGCGACTCTATGTGACACACATAACGGAAGTGCTCGACGTAAATACAATAAAAACAACAACAATACCAATTCCAACAACCATATACAAAACTAAATGTTGGCCGAAACTGAACGCTTTAAACGCACCGTATATACATATTGGTTAAAAGCAACAACAACAACAACATTAACAATAAAGTTGCTGCTACCAAATGCAGCTAAGCGTGAAGTGCTTGCCAAATAAATTTCTACAATATATATAAAATAAATAACAAATACTAACAACGGCTGTACAAAATCTGATATTAGAAATTTCTACACATCATCAGCTCGCATGCCAAATTTGGCGCGTTTTCTAAGGTTCGCATTGGGGGTTAAAGCCAACTAACCAACTGTTTCTTAACCCTTAGTAACCCTCAGCATTGTGCAGTAAACTTGCTCTATTGACGTGAAAGTTTGCATGCCATTCATTAGGACGTCTTCCACTCTTAACCCTATAAAGCTATACATTTTCATTCCAATATAAATATAAATAGGAGCTAAATCCCCTTTAATGAATAACATATACATACATAATATAAACTAGTATGTATGCATGTATTCATGTGTATGCGTGCGTGTGTGTGTGTGTTTGTCTATGTTTTTTCGTACACTGACTATAGTTAAAGCACTAAATGATTTTCCTTAAAGACTGTAGTTTTAATTACACGACAATCATCACATTTTGTCACGTAAAGCGCTGAAAAATTGCATATAAAACTCTGTATTTATCACTTTATGTGTTAAATAATGCTTAAAGTCAAATTATAGCCTGCACTAAGTGTACACATGCCAAATTTGTTGTATTATTATATTGAAGCCAGTCAAAAGATTTACAAATACTTCAGTCAGTATATCGTATGATGGACAACGTATATCGTATCAATAACAAATATCGAATATGGTATATCGTTGATTATATATGATAGATCATTAACACATGAACAGGGAAGACCCAAGTGATCGGCATTACCTAAGGATAAGGACCAAACTATAAGACGAAGAAATAGATGAATAAAATCAGTATCAAATAATTATCAATACGATAGTTTATATCGTATAATTTATATCTAATTTCTGTTTAATGTGGTATATATAACTTCAGCCAGTATATCCGATATCGTATATCAGACTTCGTATTTTATATCGTATATCGTATATACATCGTATATAGGTTTTTTTCCTGAATATCAACACACACGCACATACTGTAGCCAATCGAAACCTTAACCCTCACCCGCCGCAACATTAACATTAATCGCATGCAGCTTAACTAAATGTTCACTTCACATTACCCTAACCTAAAACGCAAAACGCAAAAACACAGTAGTTATATGTCATCACTGTGCAGTCCCCCCTCGGGCGACTCTTCTTGTACGCTGTATCGACTACACCGCTACCCTTTACCCTGTAATTGAAAACGTGCAACGTGACTGTCGTTCCTTTTCTTTTTTTTTTTACGTGCTGTTGCCTTTTAGGGGGGGTGGGGCGGTAGGCAGCTCTTTTGTATTATATTTCCACATAATTCTCATTACTCCCATGTACTTACCCAAGCTAATGCATTTACTTACCAAAACACTATAGTTAAACCGTCTTATCTAAATCGCATGCTGAGCTACTATGGAAATATCATCATGCGGCTGGGAATCGTCATCGTTGAGATCGAACATCAACACCACCATTTCCAGCAACAACAACCACAAAAACAACAACAAAATTGTCAGAGCCGAAAGCAGCGTCTTGCTTCTTGAAAACCTAACCTAAAACTTAGAAGAAATAACCAAAGCTAATAATAATCGCCGCTAACATAATAAATCGCTAATAATATAATCGATTGCTGTGCCTCATCGAGTCTAATATTAATATTATCGAAGTATCGCATTTGTGTGTTATGTTTGTGTGTGTGCCTCTGCCTCTGCCTCTGCCTGTGTCTGTGTCTGTGTGTGTGTTTTATTTGTTGTTTTCCCATAACACCCGTCGCTAACGATCATGCATAGACCAAAGCTAGCAAATCCTATATCTGTTGCCGCCATTGCCTCATCCATATCAAACAAGAACAACAACTACAACATCAATAACAACAACAACAACAACAACAACAGCAACAGCAGCAGCAACAGCAACAGCAGCAGCAACAGCAACAACCACAGCATCAACAACAAATCAAAGCGTTCACGTCAATACAGCAACAATCTAACAACTGCAACAACTGCAACAACAACAACAGCGCCACCTGCCGGCTGTGCATTAACATCAGCAAGAACAACAATCACTAATACTGATACGTACTCCTCTGTTATTGACGCTTCAATCGACTTAGAACATTACATCAGCGCCATGGAGGCACGACGCAACGAGAACGAGCCGGATGTCTGGGCTCAACTGCAGCAGAAGGAATCGGATATACTGTTGGCCGCTGAGCTGGGCAAGGCGCTGCTCGAGAAGAACGAGGAGCTCGTCAAGCAGCAGGAGAAACTCATTGAGGAATATTCAACAAAAATTGAGGTAAGAGAAATACTCTATAAATGAACTTAGAATTCAATACATTTTCTATTACTTTTTGTTATCAACATTACGTTTTCGAACGTGTAACTGACGTAAGAAATTAGTCGATCTGGCAACGCTGATCCTTCGTCTAGTTTGTTAGTTTGTTCGCCGGTTCTTTATATTGTTTTATATATTATGATTTCATTTAACTGTACTGATAGCTGTATCAACTCCGATGCTTAATCTATTTTCTTATTATTTGTTCTTTACCGTTTGCTTTAATTTATCTGTGCTACGCAAATCGATTGATCTATATGACAACGCTGATCCTTCGTTGAGTTTTGGGGCTTTCGCGCAGCCAACTTAACAGCATTTGCAGCCTTTACCTCTGCAGCATTACAAATGAAGGAAAAATAGTGCTGACTCATTATTCCCATTTTAAATAGAGTTTTTTTTAACGAATTGTTGTGGACATTTTGCTATTTGACACGTGGCTCATATTCTCGGGCATTGGGACAGCAAATTACATGCATTATTTAGTATGTATTGATTTTCCAGTAGCGCAATTGCAGTAATTCTGTCAACTGCAATTGTATTAAATATTCAAACACTCACTGTATGAGCCATGAAATATTTATACACACTCACTCACACATTCACATTTCCCAATTGGATGGTCAACAAAATGTTTGTCTGCCATGTCATATTTCAATTCAGTAACTAAAGTGCGCAGTAAACTACTAAACTATATATTTATATAGATGTATCAGCATACACACACACACATGCATATATTCGTATATTTGTACTATCTACAAGTAGTCCCTCCACGTAATGTTATCGATTTTTTTGCTCCGGCTTCAGGTGCTTTTACTTTGCACCCGCTGCAAGCTTCAACTATTATATTTATCGAACCTACTGCATTCGCCCTTATCAGACCCATGCACACGCGCTAAGCTGCCAGATAAAGTCAGCAAAATGAAAAGGAGAGAGGAAGACAGAGACAAAGACAAAGACAAATACAAATACAAATACAAATACAAAAGCAGGGGCTGAGACAAGTGCAAAGAAACAGTTGTAGGTGCTTGTTTTGGTTGTTGTTATCGCCGTTTGTCTGTGTGTTGCGGCGACCTTGAACCACAGTGGCTGTCGTCTAACTGTGTACGCCTGCACCTGTTTACACTCACACACATACACTCACACACACATACACGAGCATTAGAACAATTCCTATAGATAATATCCGAACAGCCAAAGCTCAATTTTGTTATGGTTCACGGCATTACAAGCGAACAGTTCAAGTTAGTGGTCGTTCATTAGCATATGGAATTACTCCACCAAAGCTCTTCCCGCTCATCCCAACGGGTGGGGCTAGTGCGACAATCGATAGTTGAGCTAATGGCAATGTTCTCTATTGACGGTTTCACCTATTGTTGCGTTATCAATAATATTGGCTCTTACACTGAAAAGAAATAAAACAATCTTAAGGAATATGTCAAGAATTGGAATAGTTAGACACATTTTGAACCCCAGATTCATAATCTGTATATGTGACACTTCTTTTCCGTTTTAATAATGGACTTTTCTTTCAGTGTATTCGAATTCGTAATCAATTTGGAGTTGGAGCTGCAGTTGTAGTTTGAGCGGTTAATGGAAATTACTAAACGCTCTAGGTGTAGTGCCCTTTAGGTGTCAGTAACCCAGACAGAGGACAGAACGAAGCGTTGAACTTGAATTTTTGTTGTGTGCGTATAGCTGGTTAAGTTATATCGTTTTGGTGGGGGAGTTGGGTGAAGGGGGGGGGGGGGTTTGGAGTATTACGTGTTGGACTTAGTCATGATGTACGTACGGCTACGATAAGCCCAATTGTTGGTTTAAAAGTGTCGCATGACTTCATCTTTAAGGCTTTTGGATATGAAAGTGGCGCGAAGGCCTCTAGGGAAATGAACCATAATATGTTAGTGTTCCAAGAAGTACGACTGGCTCAAGGATAAATATAAGTATAAGCCATATTATACAATACTTGTAAATATTTTGAAATTGTACGTAAAGGTTCCCATGTCATTCGACTGACCTATTGATGATCGATTGTACATATAATCACACGCTTATTTAAAAACCATAAGGTGAACTGAAA
Organism: Sphaerogastrella javana; assembly: GCA_037040025.1. Classification (NCBI taxonomy): domain Eukaryota; kingdom Metazoa; phylum Arthropoda; class Insecta; order Diptera; family Drosophilidae; genus Sphaerogastrella; species Sphaerogastrella javana. Next base: position 7,481 of record JBANCZ010003347.1, on the reverse strand, counting down.
CCGAAAACTCCACTGAGTTAAGTGAAGCATTTACGATCCAAAAAATGTGGAGCCACTGCTCATTGAAATTATTGCGCTCATCCAAACACCAGAAACGAAAACAAAAAGAGTTCAACTCTATGGTAAAATCTAGCCATACGAAGTTCCCATGTTCCAATTTCCATTAACGTAAACCAAAAAAAAAAAAAAAAAAATTAAAAATAAAAACAATTCGCTTGCAGCTTTTCGCTCTGCTCTGGCCCTAATGAAATTGGTCAAGCCGCAAAGGTCAACTGCGCCATTGAGTGGGTCAATTTGTCACTCGGGCGGAACGACCGACTGGACGACCGAGCGACAAACATCACATGAACATGTTTATATGGTAAAATATACGCTAGTATTCAATTCATTTCGCAGGACTTTTGGCATGATAGCAAGGTGGAGGAATCAATCTCACCTTGGTGGTGCCTGAAGTGAGGTTAGGTTTCGTTCAGCAAGTGTCTTTTGGACTTCAGTTTATATACTATAAACATTTTTTTTGTGTTTTGTTTTTTGTTTTTTAGTTTCTAGTTTTTTGCGTGCTTTTAGCATATGCAAAAACGAATATGGCGTCCAATTAATTTGAAGCCTCTACGCATTTGGTTTTTCTCGAACTGTTCGCTGATGCGTCATAATCACAATGCCATTTGTTGCTATTGTTGTTGGTGATGTTGTTGGCTTTGTTTAGTTAGTTCGGTTGGTCATTTCAGTTGATGTCCAGGCGTATATACTATAGATGAGCTTTGTAGTTTCTATACTAAGGTTGACTGACGTAATTAGACTTGGAACTGGCTGTTGTAGGTGTTGGTCGGATTGTTGTTAGTGTTTGTGTTGTTTGTGTTATTATTGTTGTTCGAGTCATCAGGCGCACGCCTTTTTTGCGGTCTGTTGAAGCGTGTGTGCCAATTTTCGAGCTAGGGCAGGTATTTATTTTTAGCCAACATTCGCAACAACATAATACATAAAAGCATTTTATGATTACACAATTGAGGCATGTAAATCAGATCAAAAAGCTCTCAGATGCGAGTAAAACCAAACTAAAATCGAAATGTACCATATTGCTTCATGAAAAACGCTTCGATCACAATAAATAGTTCACATTGAACGGGCCGTAAAAACGACAACTATGGTTTGCCATTCATTGTTTCTAAAACGTGTTTTTATTTTTATTTTTATGTTTATTTGAAACGCCCAACTGGCTGACCAAGTGTTCCATAAGGTTTTGTTGTAGTTGTAGTAGTTAAACTCGCTCAACACAGAACAAATTGCCAATTCCGTCTATCAATTGAGCTTATAGCCAAGTCTCTCTCTCTCTCTCGCTCATTTATCATGATTTTAAGTTGTTGCTGGTAATAAACACCGCCTCACCACCTCACCACCTCGCTACCATCTGAGACAATCCACTTTATGAGGCGTTTTGTTTGTCATTTTGGGAACAGTCATACCAAAAATGTTTTGTGTAGGCGTGCGATACGGTTTATGCGCTATACTTTAAAAAATATATTGTTTAAATGTATGAATGTATATATAGTGCGACAGTTGGACTTGTTTCGATTACCCCTGGCCTTTTCGAAAGTCGTATATCCGTCTCTACTGATTCAATAAGTTGTTTTTGGTTTGCACCTTTGTATTTCGTATTTGAAGCAACCAGTTTTCGAAATACATACACAATTCCATAATATGGAATTGGTATTAAGCTGCGCCTTTAGGAGAATGGCAGCATTCAATGTTCTATTGATCAATTATGATTGGAGAACTAAACAATTGGCAATCAGGCTTATTATATAGTGTAACAATTTAAGTGCACTTCAATTAGCCTTGGATCGAATGGAATGTCAGTGGAAACGCTGCATTTGCTTTCATAATTTAGCGGAAACGTAGCTGTTTTTAAATACACCTAAACGTTACGTGGCAACGCTGGGCATCATCGATTACTGTGGTAATTACTGTAGTACCTATCGATAGCTACAAGATTATCAAGCAGTTTACAGTTAACTAATAGTTGAAAGACAAAAAACAAAAAGACATTTCATGTATTTTAATTATGCTTTTCCGCCTTTTGCCCAAAGTATTATAACTGACTCACTCCACTGCTCACCATATAAAGCTGACAAAGAGCGACAGCCTCCAAGTCGAACGCCCCAACCCAAGAACAAACTTCAGGCAGCCCACACACACAAAACACACAATCACCCAAGCACCCTGTATGCTTTGAATTTGTTTTAAACTGACCATAGTAATAATATTTGTGTGCTTTGGATCGTGGTGAAGTCAATCATGCTTATAGGTTAGATAATATAAAACTCGTCTGTGTCTGTATTCTAAATGCAAATTGTTCAACACTCATTTTATTTCATTAACTTTCAACAAAATCCAGCTCACGTCTGCTTCACCGAGGTGAAGTCATCAACACATTTTCGCTGTCGTCTGACTGTAGTCCGCTGTCCGCCGATTTATCAACGAATTTGCTAAAAACAATAACAATAACATAACAGAAACAACAACAGAAACAACAACAGAAACAACAACAGAAACAGAAACAAAGTGCTGCAAAATTTCAAAATTAACTCATTTGCATGTATGCGAGCGCGAGCACAACGTCCGTCGTACGTCCGTCCTCAATTGTTGCTATAGAAAAGAAACCAGTTTTCGTAAATGTTTTAATTTTATTTCTACAAACGCACATACATACTAATATATCTAAAAATGTACATATAAACATCTAGTATATATATGTAAATGTGTATATTTATCGCTTTTTATTCTTTCAAGCCGCTGATTCATACGGCTGAGAGTGAATCTTCGCCCGTTCACTTACCTCTGACCATTTCTTTCTTCATAACCTGAAATTGTTTTTGCACACTGAGAGATGCATGCCTCTCGGTGTTTTATGACTTTGGCGACCCTTGCTGTATAACCCGGTTAATAGTTTTTGTTTTTTTTTGGAAGGGAGGGTTGGCGGTGCCCATGCCCACCTTGCGAATTAAGGCCGCCTCAACATGGTGTGCCGTGATTATAATATACACACATTAACATAATATGGTACTGCGACTCAACTGGAGTGGAGTGGACGGTTTGGACTGGGTTTGGGCTTAGTGCTGACCCGCTATGGACAGCCCTCATTTACCATACACCACTTACTGCCTACCACTTGGGCAGTAATAGCTTTTCTTTATTTCGCTTGTGGTCTGCAAATGTCATGGTGACACTTTTTTGTTTTGTTTTTCTTATTTTTTTTTTGCATTTCTTTTCGTTTTTCTACAATTTACTTTCCTTGTTTTTGTGTGTCACAGGGGAAACCTGTGTGTTTTTATTTTTGACGTTGTCGCGCCGGAGCACGCTCAAGTGGTCAGAGTAAAACCAGGGACGCAATCCCCGTTTATTGGTTATTCCAACCAATAAGCACTCGGTAGGGAAAACTCGAGAGAAGAAAATACCTACGAGTGCTATCTGTCCGCTATGCTCGCCGGGACCGTCAGTTAAGATATTACTTCGGTAAGCCGGATAGGGTGCCTCTACGCGCACCCTCTTCTGTTGGCTACCTCATCAGCCCTGATCCTCAACATGATTTGGACTATTGCAGCGTGGCACCGCTCCCACGCAACCGCGTCGTTCGCTCTTGGGCTGAGTGGACGTCCAATGACTCTTTCCAAATTATCCCTTTCCTCGATAAATCGCCGACATCGTAGTAGTACATGTTCCGCCGTTTCCGATTGCTCTGCACAGTAAATATACTGTGGAGAGTCGACGTGCTTAAAGCGGAACAGATACTCCCTGAAGGATCCATGGTTTGACAGGAACTGATCCAGGTGATAGTCAAGTTTCTTATGACTGCAGTCAATCAACTCGGACACCTCTGATATAAGTGCGTGTGTCTATCGTCCATTTTGGGAGTCGTGCTACCTTTTTTGCCACTCTTCGAGTAGCCACGAGTTCTCAATGTTTCGGGTGTTCCCAGCCCGATTCAGGTGTACTGCCTGTAGTTCCAAATCTATAGGGGGCAATCCTGCCAAGACGTGTGCCGCATCTTCTGATACGGTCCGGAAGCCGCAGAGCTAACGTTCTGTGGACGGATTGTGCCTCCCTTAGTTATGAAGGAGACTTTGAGGGGCTACTCCAGATCGAAGCGGCATACAACAGAGACGACCGTGTGACTGACGCAAGAAACCGTCTAGTTGGCTGCTTCGGTCCTTCAATGTTAGGCATCAGTCGTGATAGCGCCGCCGCAGTCATTGATGCCTTCCTGCTTGCATACCTAGCAAGGTCTCTGAAGTTGAGCCTGCGGTCTATGAGAACACCAAGGTATTTCAGGGACTCTACAGACTCAACGGTGGATCCGTTCACAGAAATCTGCAAGGTCTCCACGGCTTTCCTGCTGCTTAGTAGGACGAGCTCCGTTTTTTCCTCCGCCAGTGCCAGTCCTACGCTTCCCAGCCAGTTCATAGCCGACCTAATCGATTCGTTGCATTTGAGTTGCACTTCCGTTAGAGTTTTGGCCACGGCTACGTCATCAACGAAGCAATACAACTCCACTCCGCTGGGTCGGGTAATGCTCGCGATACCGTCGTATCTTATGTTCCAAAGGATTGGTCCAAGAACCGACCCTTGTGGAACGCCGGAGCTCACTTGATATCGCCTGGAGTTCTCGTCTGTGTCGTACCAGAGTACTCGGTCCTTGAAGTAGCTGCCCACTATTCTTTCAAACCTCCGCAAGGGCAACAAGTGTGCTCTTGCCTCTTCGGAAACCGTGCTGTTGCCGGGACAACCCGGTAGGCCCCTCAGTGACGCTTTCCATCCTATTGTAGAGAATGCGCTCGAAAAGTTTTCCCACTATGTCTAATGCCCGTGCATTACTGGCGCCGTTTCCTTTCGGCAAGAGGACAAGCTTCTGGAGTTTTCGTCGCCTGGGGAAGACTCCCTCACGGAGGCATTGCTGGAACACTACTGCAAATATTGCTCCTGGTCATTTATCCAAGCCAGGGGCTTTGCTGGGTTTTATCCGCTGGGCTGCTTGGACGACTTCCACCTGTGTGATGCATGGGAAGTGCATCTGCATCTGTCCTGCTCTGGCTGCCATAGGGTCTCTTGCGCCGGAAAAAGTTCTGCCACTATGCCAGAAATATCCGCTGCCTCCATTGGGAGTCCTCGGGGCTTCAGCTTGTTTTACACTATTTTGTAGGCCCCCGGATCTTCGTTTACACTTTCGAGCAGGTCCCTAAAAGCTCCTGCTTTTGCTACCGCTATCGCCTTTTGAAGTTCCGCACGTTTTCCTTTGAAAACAGCCAACAGCTGCTCATGGATGGGGGAACCTCTTGCCCGCTGAGCTTGCTTTCTTGCCCGGAAACATTCCGCCCTCAGGTTTCCCCATTTCGTCGCCCAGGCGTTGAAATCTCCGGCTATTACGACCGGGCATTTTTCTCTTGCATCCACAACCAGGTTGTCCAGCATTTGCTCAAACTCCTCGGGAATGTCACTCGGAGGAGCGTAGCAGCTAAATACGTGCACATCTTTGATTTTGGCGTAGGCGTAGCATCGTTTCCGTGGACCTTGGTTGCTCTGTGCGGGGAGTACGCTGTAACATTTTATTGCAGCTTTGCCCAGAGAATTCAGAACCATACTCGTGTCGGGGATAGCTGGGATGTAGGTCTCACTCAGCAGCACGACGTCCGCTTTCTGCTCTAGCGCAGTCTGTTCCAGCAGGCTTTGGGCGGCCGCGCAGTGGTTAGTGTTCAGCTGCAGGATCTTAATTTGGTCCTGCATGGTGGTGACCTGTTATCTTGGATGAGGCTATGGCCCTCTTATACGCTGGGCAAGTAAATCTTCCTGTCGGATGGTCTCGCTGTCTTTCGTCGCCGGTGCATAGGAGACACCTAGGTTGTTCCTGGCATTCCCTAGCCTTGTGCCCTTGCACACCACAACGCAAACAGCAGCCAGAGCGGTCCTCCTCCTCCTCCTGCACTTCGTGGAAACGTGGCCATAACCTAGGCATCTGAAGCATCGCTTCGGACTCTCGTCAAGGGCGATGCGGCAGCGCGACCAACCAACTACCACGATGCCCCTCTCAGTGATCGCTACAGCGTCGTTGACACTCACCAGGAGTGAGAATGACTGTGAGCCATCGCGCATCTTTCGTAGTCTTCGCACCTCCACAGGGTGGGTAAGGGCGAACTGGGCTGACAAGCTTCCATTGAGGTCCTTCGCTGTCGTTACCTCATCCATACCGCAGCATTTTAGCTCGACTCTTTTTGCGGCTATTCGCACCGTCGTAACATCAGGGCCCGCTTGTTTATCTATCGCGGCTGCCGACACTGGGCTTCCGACACCATGCACCCTAATTTTGACTACTGGGTGTAAGTGTTCCTCTGCACCTTTTGTGCCGGACGATCCGATTGGTGAGGGTATTGATAGGCACGCATGCTTCGCTGCCAATGGAGGCGATCGCCGATCTTGGACTGTCGTGCGAAAGGGTTGCATACAGTCTCCATTGTTGAGCTCGCGCTGGAGTCCTCGCTCATTCTTCTTTGGCTTGTCGCTTTATATTCTGTTGAGGCCAAGCTTTCCACCTCAACAGTAGTGCGGTCGCTGGATATCGACGGAAGGGAGCCCGATTGCTCGCCCTCAACAACCGCCGGCACTGGGTTTCCTAATTCTTCCATATAGTGACTTCGATGGTGGGGGTATAATACCCGGTTGCATTTTATCCCTTCTGTCAGGGTTTCACCCATTCGACGGGTTAGTGGTTCCCGCTCGAAGTCCTGTTAGGGAACACGGGGCCACTTTAGTCGCCTTTTTCGATAAGCCAGGAAGGGCTGAGGTGGAATTCTTACCCCGCCACCACACGGGTGAGTGTGTGTGTGTGTGTGTGTGTTGTTGCATGTTTGTATGTGTATTCATGAAAACGGTAACGAATTTCAATACTTTCCAACACCACGCGCCTATCAACTATTGGGTTGACCGAAAAGAAACCGGTAATTTTTTCAAAAACAGTAAAAACATTTTTTTGAGTTTTAGAATGAACTTTAATCAATTATATATTTTCCATTTTGTTGGATGGCCTTTCGCCACCTTTTCTTTAAATTCATAATTCCACGCTCATAGAAATTCTGGTCTTTAGCTGCAAAAAACTGAAGCAAGTGGGATTTTATGTCCTCATCCTTATCAAAAGTTTTACCATTCAAAGAGTTTTGCAAAGACCGAAACAAATGGTAGTCTGAGGGTGCAAGGTCAGGGCTATATGGTGGATGCATCAAAAGTTCCTGGACAACTTCACTCAGTTTTTGGCGACTGACCAAAGATGTGTGCGGTCTAGCGTTGTCCTGGTGGAATATGACACCTTTACGATTGACCAATTCTGGTCGCTTCTCCTTGATAGCTGTATTGAATTTGTCCAGTTGCTTACAGTAGACATCCGAATTAATCGTTTGGTTCCTTTTAAGCAGCTCAAAATATACCACACCCTTCCA
>JBANCZ010003346.1:0-12893 GCA_037040025.1 Sphaerogastrella javana | reverse complement strand
ATTATTTATTTTTTATTTTTAAATATGATAATCATCAAATTAAAAACAAACAAACAAAAAAAAAAACAAAAAAAATGGAAAAATAATTAAAAGTAACAAAATATTTATTACATTCCACAATAACATGTGGAGCAAGTCTGTTAAGTGAGGAGTAGTGCGAGTCGACAGCAAACGGCTGTTCACAGATTTTGGTGGCTAATTTAAAAACTAGAAAATAAATGCATTGTAAATGAACATGACCGTATTGAGCCTTATCGTAGGTCTCACACGTCTATTTATTAACCAATCATGATGAAGAGCTTTTTTCCAGCAAATCTATCAAATCGATTCGCAATAAATCAGATGTCTTACTTAATCTTTGTCTGGTTATCTTAATTGAAGCTTATGTATTATATATTGGTCGATTTACACCCTTGGGGGTATATAAGGCAGTACTAACTTCACAACTTGGCAATTTAATGGTAGTTCTTGATATGATATTGTCCAAAATGCGACTGTTTCAATTGGTGTTGGTTCAACTATTCTTGGCGTGCATTGCCTTCGCCCTACCGGCAGATGTTGGTCGGAGTAGTTCTGTCACCACGGTAAATACCTGATAATAATTGTAAAATTTTGGGTTTCTCACTTCATGTGTGCATTTATTAAGGTGTCCTTGGTAGAAAAGTATGGTTATCCGATTCAGGAGTTCCAAGTGCAAACGTCTGATGGATATATCCTAACCATGCACCGCATTCCCTACTCAAAGAACACTGGATCTAATGGCAAACGTCCTGTAGCCTTCCTCATGCACGGTCTGCTCTGCTCCTCCTCCGATTGGGTGTTAGGCGGTCCAGATAATGGTCTTGCGTTTATTCTCTCCGAAGCCGGCTACGATGTCTGGATGGGCAATGCTCGAGGAAATACATACTCAAAGAAACATGCTACTAAGTCTCCACTCTTTCAACCATTCTGGAACTTTGAATGGCATGATATTGGCATTTACGATTTACCTGCAATGATTGATAAGGTTCTGTACGAAACAGGTGAAAAGAATCTTGTATACATTGGTCATTCACAAGGAACAACTTCATTCTTCGTGCTTAATTCATTGGTTCCAAATTTCGCTAATCGCTTTAAATCAGCACATCTACTTGCTCCCGTTGCCTGGATGGGTAATATGGAAAGTCCTCTAGCTAAAGTAGCAGGTCCATTGTTTGGCCAGCCTAATGTATTAGTTGGGTTGTTTGGAAGCGCAGAATTTATGCCGAGCACACATGCGATGGAATTAATGGGTTCTGCGATGTGCAAGGATGAGGCGAAATCCCAGGTAATGTGCACTAATGTGCTCTTCTTGATGGGAGGTTGGAATTCACCTTATGTTAATGAATCAATGATTCCGGAAATAATGTCAACGACTCCAGCGGGTTGCTCTGTAAATCAGATGTTTCACTACCTACAAGAGTACAACTCTGGCATTTTCCGCCAATTCGATCACGGGAAAATCAGTAACAAAAAGCAATATGGCAGCAAAACTCCTCCGACTTATAACGTAGAAAATATTAAGGTACCAACCTATCTATACTATAGTGATAACGACTACTTTGCCAGCCTAGTTGATGTGGATAAGCTACGGCGAACAATGGATCCTGCTGCATTGAAGCGCTCATATCGATTGCCTGAGAAGAAATGGAATCACTTGGATTTCCTATGGGGTTTGAATGTTAAGGAAATTCTTTATGACACTGTTCTTAAAGATATATTGAACGCATAATTCACAGTAATAAAGATAATGAAATAGCAAATAGAAAATAGAAAACTAAGTTTGCTTACGCCTTGATCTTATCATGTAAACAATTTTGTCCCCCGTAATCAACCATGCCTGCTTCCGTAGCAGATAGTGTTATACCACATTGTTGCCAGACAGTACACCACATTGTTCGGGTCTAGTATACGTCATTGTTGCAGTGACACACATCACTCACGGCTTCCTTTGTTACTTTCACTGTGTCAAATTTGCCTAGAAGGGGAGGTGGCTATACGGATGCGCCAAGCTGCCAAATCAGAACCTTTTATCAATGTCAAGCAGATGGATACGTTTATATTAACTCACTCAGTCGTCATGATTAAGAAAATACAAATATTCTATTAAATCTTAGGCATTTTGTTGGGCTTGGTCTCCAACTTTTTGTATAGGTATTTACCACAGATGGTATGAATCATTACCAAAAAAAATATTTTTGTGACCCTTTCACGGATACGCTTATAATTCTAGGAAATATTATCAATTTTAGGGCTTGTTGAACGAAACGAGGTATTTATTCGTATGTTAATAAATGTTGATTTCGCAGTGCGTTTATTTAAAAGGAATTGACATTGATTATAAATATATGATCCTAGCGTTCAACTCTGCGACTCAGTTCGACCCAAGGCTTACAACGATGACTTAAAAGGATAACATCGTGGTTTCCAACACCATTATTGTGACCCTGTATTTTATACAATTTTTATTTACGTTGTGCGAAGTCATAAAGTATATATATTCTCGATCAATAGGAAAAGGTTGATTGGGCCACGTCCGTGTCTGTCTGTATGCACACTATATTTCGGAAGCTATATTCACACTTGGCATGATGATAGGTGTATAGCCTACGCAGATCAAGTTTGTTGCACATTTTAGATACCTGCTGTCATTACGGGGGATACCTGCACCCATACCTATCCACCTGGATATCCAAAAACTAAAAATTATAAGTATTTTAAATAAAGTGATGTATTTTTACTATGAAAATCCGTCTCTACAATAATTCAGCATATTAAATAAGTTAAGTCAAAAACACGTCAAATTTTTGGAAAGGATATGTTTCAGTTTTTTTTGGACAAACGCGATTAAACCCAAAAAAAATTCTACTCCGGAAATAACATTACTTATTACTAATTTTAAGGTAAAAATTACTATAGGGCTCCAAAAATACTATTCTGTATAAAAAAAAAAAGACTCCTTACTGTCTGGTACCGTACCTTCCGTTGGATATTTTGTTTCCGTATATAAAAAACATGACAATTTCAGGAATCTTTATTATCTCTGTGACGATGTATAAGAGTAATTGCTGTATATACTACAAACAGGAGATATCTCACTTTAAAATGAGCAAAACAACTATAGCAGATTTGTAAAAGTCGCTATTAACATTATCAATATATCTCTAGATTACGAAATACTGACATATACTATGTATGTATGGACGATCTTGTATTAGAGACGCAATGCGGCCACGTGCCCTTTTGGCTTCTTCAGATATCGCAAATGCGTAATTTGCAGAAATAAGAAAGTTACTTATTCTGACAAGAAATCTTTTTGTAATCAGTATATGATTGTCAATCACTGCCTGGAATTCTATACTTTATTTATATCGCTAATTTTGTATTATTATAATAGATTTAGTTGATTGTTAAATGGTTGTAAATTAAAGTGATAACAAGGGGGGGCACCTTAGCTTGCTTGAGGTGTAATTATCAGAATTTTTGATGTTGTACATGGGTGGCAAAACTAATTTTAGAACAAATGAACAAAAATTTATGATTCATATTTTCAACTAACACGATCACTTAAAGAAATCATTTTTCCTTTATAAATGTTCTATATTGTTTTGACTAAAAATATCTTTAACCATATATATTTTATAATATATAACATATGTGTATATATATATACATATTCGGCGATTCCTTCACCAGTCCGAATTTCTTATTTCCATGCAAATGTATCGGATCTTGGAAAACATAATGGTTATAGTGTGGTGTATAGATCAAATCATCACCAATGGATAGTAAGCAGTGACTGTGATTTTTCTTCATGTATGAATCAGAGCGCGTAAGGATGTTATGGTCATTATGATAGAGACTTATAGGTTCAGAACTTGGTATTATATATACATATATACCCTGTATAAAGGAAAGCACACGGGTATATGGTTCTACAGTCGACCCTGACTGTTCAACGGTTGGGTTAGATTGAGTATTGTTTTTTACTATTCCGTACTGCTTATTGCCTAAAAACGAATAATTTATATGTTAGTCACTGTTGGGACGTTTTCAATAATAACTAATATTAGACAATTGGATAAAAATCAATCAAAACATTTATTATCATAATACATATTTTATATAAATTCAAATAGGATAGTTCAACTAAATCATTAATTGATGCAGGCTTATTGTTGTCTTTTTTAGCGGTAATTCAAACTATATATATTATGGTCACCCTATTGAAGTTCGACGCAATGATTTTAATATTTCGCTGTATTGGTCACACTTAACACGCAGATACATCCACGGTACAGCCTCGGCGAAAAAGTGTATTGATCTTTTCAAAACAAGGATTCTTATTTTGAAGTAAACAACGCAGCAATCCGTAGCCAATTGCGTCCCTAGCGATGACGCGCGTTACAAGAAGCGATATATCGCTCGATATGGAGTTCTGGGTGGAAGAATTGTCACCAGCTCAACTCGCTTACTATGAGAAAATCACCAACGAGCACAACGCAGTGAAAAATGCGCTTAAAACAGCAGTCAGTGCCAACGAGGGAAAGGAGCTGTTTAATGGTCAGGTGTTCCAGGCGTACTCCTTTAAGGGCAAAGTTTTGCAGGAACTCAAGGAGGCGACGTTGCCGAAAAAGCCGCCGAAACCGGCAGATCCACCAACGCCGGCTGCACCTGTCACTGGCAGCGGAAGTGGAACTGGTCGTGGCCGTGGTCGCCCTCGCCTTTCATCGAACATTGCGTACTTGGAGTCCTCGGATGAGGGTGACGATGATGTGCCTTTGGCGAAACGCCTGGCTCTGTCTGTTGGTAAAAAGGCTGTAGCTGCAGCCGCTGCAACCGCGACCACATCGAAACCAGGTAGAAAATCGAACGCAAGTGCTGCTGCAGGCAGTCCCACAACTGGCAAGTCATCACCGCAGCTAAAAAGCGGCAAGAGTGTTGGTGGAAAATCTTCAGTTTCTGGCGAAGAGCCACCTAAAAACTTTCGACCAGCGGAAGTTAATTCTGTTGGCGGTCTGGTCGTTGGCAGTAACGACGACAGTGGCACCAAGGATGGTAAAGAGTCGTCTAAAGATGGCAAGGATACAAAAATGCAGGGAAAAACGTATCCATCTCTCGTTGTGCTGGCTAAACCGTTCCTTAAGATTAAAGATATGGCTGCCACACGAAGCAAACTAGACTCCAAAGTCAAATTGGTTCTTATGCTAACTCCCAATAAGTTTTGCGAGTGGCTGCTTCAAGAAGGATTGCTGCGTGCCCAGCAACACTGCATAAATCACCGCAATAGCGAGCTCAAATTGGGTAAGCAACTACGAGCACGCATATTGACTGAATATTGGAAAATATTTGCAATATAATATTCCTTATAGGTGTCTACTCCGATATCAGCAAGTTTCCTTACACCGGCGGTTATGTTTGGATTAGCGATTGCTGTCCTCATCGTTTTGTATCAGTGTTCAATAATTCAATATTTGAGGGGGCACAGCATCCACCAACATTTCTGCTGAAGCTTATCTATCATTGGGCCTGCCAGACCAGCATTCAAAACGTGGTGCAGTGGGTCAAAGTTGATAGTGTTTACATCAAGGGAATCTACACGTGGTTAAGAGCTATCTGCACCTTGGCGGTGCACCAGAAGTGCAAAAAGCTCGGAGGACCCGGAAAATTTGTTGAGGTTACCATTTTCTTCCATTCTTTATGAACTTATATCATTGCAACAATTAATATCTGTTGTATTTCTTCGATAGGTTGGCGTTATCTCGCTAGGCACCACATCACAGGACGGTGCACAGCGTCAGGTAAAAGTGGAGGTGCTTGGTGTCTATGACTACGCTGAAAAGTCAATACGGCTGCGAGCGGTAGAACCCATCACTGATGGGGATCGCAATTACAAGAAGCGTTTTCAGGTGAGCGCAAAAAAGTGTTCCCATTTTTTTCGGACATATTTATATAGTGCGAGCATATTCATTATTATTTCATAAATTTTTGCTTTGTTTTGTTGTTTTTTTTTTTTAAGGCCATCTTGGAGCCCTTGTCCCGTTGGGTGCACAAGGATAGCACTATTTGCATTGATTTGACTGTCGACAAAATTACACTGTTCAGCATGGGCTTCAAGAATATTGTACAAGCTGCCGCCACGGACAGTGCAGCCAAACATAACAATTCGGCAGTGATGGAGTACTTGCGGCGAATTGTGCCGCGCATGTTCCAGAATACGCTATCATTGCTCTCCCGCCAGATGATTCAACAATTCCTAGATGAGTTGGTGTGGCGTGAGTCGTTTGGCACGTATGCTTTGCAGGCTTTCAACAATATCATCATTCATATTGCCGAGCAAACACGTGTCACAACCAATGAGACCATTACCCAGCGTCTATATCAGGTGTGTTATATGAGAATAACTCGAATTTTGGTTGTCTAAGTACTATATTTTGTTTTTTTCTAGGTTGCAACAAATCCGTTTAAAGACTGGAGTGTGTTGCCACCAAATTATAAGGAGACTCCGGCCAGTGCCGCACCGAAACGCCTCAAAAAACGTTAGTAACATTAGGGCTACTTAGCTTGAGATATAGACCGTTAATAGTGTAATTATTAGTTAAAGAACATGCAGTCATCTAGCTTTAAGAAATGGCAAACCCATTTCATTCATTCACGTGCCTGTATTGTCTGTACATTGTGCGTCACTCCAAAAACATCGTACACTGTTTTACACGATTCAAAGAATCATACCATAGATTTGTAATGATGTGATTTCAAATATCGAGTTTCGAGTTGAATCGCGATTAAAATTTAGAATTCCTGGAATTGTGTTAATTTGTTAAAAAAAAAGTCTTAAGAACAACCAATTAAATAAAAAACATCACACTGAATACAAAACTATGTATGACTGGTACTTTTTTATTTACATGCATTATACGATAATTATGATTTGGAGTGATAGCCGTTAAGACCATAGATATTCAATAGAATGATACCTAACGAGTGTGCTAAATCGTAATAAATCTGGACGGAGATATATCAGATTTTGTTTCATACCGAATTTACTTTCTATGTTTGTATAGTTACCCTCTTCTATTTTGATTTCTTTTAGCCATCAACGATGCAGATTATGTGAATGTTTCTAAAGAGCATGCTAAAGTGAAGAAAGAAAAGGAACGCGAAAAGGATATATTGCCTGCCGGCAGCAAACGTCGTGGACCTCCACCCAGTACGTCAGCCGCGCCTGTTACTAAAACTACGACCAAAACGAACGTTAACAGCTCAAAGTTGCCCATAAAACCGAGCCCATCCAAAAACGTAGCTCCTGCGCCGACGGGTCCTAAGGGATTGGTTAAAAAGGCGAAGGAGCTCAAGGAGGATAAGGAAAAAGTCGCTGTAGTTATAAAGAAAGAAGAGGACGAACTGAAGGGTTTGGAGGAGCTCTACTATGGCATAAGCGATGGCACTGAAGAGTTCTATGAGCATTTCCCCTACAGTTCTCCTCGTGCCAATCCAGCTGAGTTAACGAGAAGCGTGGAGTGTCCTATATGCCTGAGCGGAGAATCGTACGACTCAAATGAGAAGCTCCAAACACATTTGGTTTCGCATATCTCGCCCGAAGGCAAACAACATCAGTTCCAATGTCTTTTTTGCCTGGAAAAGCATGCAACCGAATCTGTGTTGGCTAAGCACAATCAAATAATGCATCCCACAGAAACAAAGACAGATGGCTCTCCATCATATTATTGCTTGATATGTCAACAGCGCCATAATTCGCTGCACCTGCTCACAGCTCATTTGCAAAAGGTGCATAGTACACTGGAATTGCCCTACTGGTGTCAGTCATGCGGCTATCGCTCCTCCTCCCATCGTGATGTTGTGCGACATTTCTACGATGATCATAAGAATCAAAATTTTCTACAATGCCCTTACTGTTTGGATGTAAGTTTCATTCTAATTTCATTCCCTAATCCATTCTGACGTACGTCTGTCTCTCTTGCAGATCTTTTACTTTACTCACAAAGGTAAAATCAATCAGCTGCGGATCGAACACTATTTTATGCATCTGGACGAACACGTGAACAAGCGAGATCCATCACTGCGCTGTCAGAAGTGCTCGCTCAGTTTCTTGGAGAAGGGCGATCTAAAGCAGCACACTGTACTGCATCATGTTAGCATGACCAAAACGAACAAACCGGTGCGTCTACTACTCAATAACTCGTTGCTGATTCCACCACCGAAGGTACGCACACATCATCGGGAGCAGCCCCCCTTCTCAACATACAAACGTCCCACCTTCTTTGCGTTCCTCGAGGGAAAGACTTGCGCTGAGTGCAATACTGATTTTGCAAGCGAGGAGACTCATTACACGTTAGTTGATTTTCTCGAGTATATGATAAGTGAATAGGGCTTTTACTGATAGTTTATTCCATTGTTTTTAGTGGTTGGCTGCATTGCGTCAAATGCAATTATCAGACTTGTTGCGAACGGGCACAGTTCAGACATGGAGTAAACTGCAATGGGAACTTTGTAGACGCAATGGAAGTAAACATGCCACAGGAGATGCATTGCATCTGTGGATTTGCTGCAAGCAACGGCAATAAAATGGCTCAACATTTGGCTAATTGCGGCCTAAGCACCTGTTACTCCAGTTTGGAGGTAGCTAATGAAAATGCTGTTAAGCGCAATATGCTCGATATGTTGGGCTTGATGCGTCGCGATGGTGAAACGTCTGGCGAGGGTGCAGAAATTGGCGAACCGGATGATAATGTCGATCTACAGCAAGATGATGAAGAGCAGCAGCAGCCTCACGATCAACAGCAGCAAGATCTGGGTGTATCGCATCAATCGCAAGTTGATATGCAAACTGATGATCAACGACAGCATCAACACCACCAACAAGATTACATGGAGGGACAGTCAGTGGCAGAGACTGAGTCAGACACAGTACCAGTGCCAGTTCCGGTTGCAGTTCCACAAATGACTGATCAGCAATCTACACCCATACAATTTGGCGAAATGGAAGCAGCACCGGTCATGATAGATCCACAGCAGGTGCAGGCAGCCGGTGGCTATGCCCAAGTGGCTGTGGCACAACAACAACAACAGCAGCAGCAACAGCAACCATACGGATTAGCTGGGTATGGTCAGGGAGCTCTATCAACAGACATCGACATGCCACTGATTGGTGAATTGACCGAGCCAAATGCCCCGCCGACTCCCCAGTTCCTCGGAGAGGTACATACACCCATGTTCGATGCGGTTGCGGCCGCAGAGCAGCAACATTATCATGCCCAGCAGCAGCAGCAACAACAACATCATCATCACTCCCAATGATATAAAGCTCCAGGGAAATTAAAACCACGCGATTATACTTTGCCATGGCAGCACTACTAGACTTAAACATTCAATTCAGTTTTCATTTAGTTTCTACGAAACACAACGCATTCATTTATTGTTTAAATTTAATTGTATATTATTATACTACAAATCAAACATTTTGTAGATGAGCAATATTGCACAAGATATTGATAATTGTATTAAACATTCAAGAAACACATATGTGTAACCTTTAAATTTCATATAATTCAAGTACATAAAAAAAACTACACAACAAAACTCTACGTGTATTCACATTCTAAAAAAAAGGAATAAACACAAATAAGAACAAGTATTTGTGACAGTTTAATAGTTGGACATTTTGTATATGTCATATGATGCTTTCTGTGTCTCAAACATTGAATTTTAAAGTTTCGAGGGAGATTTAAAAGAGTATGTTAAAATTTTTAGCTGTATAACATATAATATTTCAATAGATTATGGAAAAATCTTGCACTGTTGCAATGATATGATTATTTATTTTGGAAAATATTTTGTCAGAATTTGATAGTACTTGGAGATACTTGTTCGCAATTGAGTCGGATAGTCGGTTATTGTAGATAGAGCTAATCGACATATTTTAGTATACTATAGGTACACTGCCTGCCTAGGTATCAATTTAGAATAAAATTACAGCTTTGATCTTCATATAGAATAGAATACGGATCATCAGAATAATGGAACAGTTGTTAAATACTTGAGATTTCTAGACGTATGGAATAGTGTTTGGAAAGTTGTGGGTCATTTCGACTGCTGTCGCTGCTTGGATTTTAGCAACGCCGACAATACTAACGCTGTGTCCAGTTCCTGTTGTGTGCCCAGTTCATTATCGAGCGAGATTTCGGCAGCTCGTTCATGAAAGCGAGCTAAAACACGTGGACGATAATCTACAATAAGAGAAAATATAAATTAGGCATTGGACAGCATACTAAAATCAAAATTACTATATTCACCAACACTGCCTGCTAAAGGATTGCCCGTAAGCCTTAATGTTTCGAGTAACGGCAGATTGGCTATGTGATCGACTTCGTCCAAGTGCTCGACAAGATTGCAGCTCAAATCCAAGTTCACCAACGAAAGCAACTTACGCAGGCCGCTCAGTGACTTCATTTTGTTCTGCGACAAATTTAAGGTTACCAAGTTCCCCATCGTCAGATGCCAGTCCACGCACTCCGATATTAAATTGCCAGACAATGAGAGTAGCTGCAATTGAGGCAGTTCTGCCAGATTCTGAACGTTGCGTATGCGATTATGTTCAAGCAGCAATCGTCGCAATTTTGGGGCAGTGCGAACGCTGCTATCGATCTGGGTTAATAAATTTCCAGTTAAATCTAGTTCGGTTAACTCATTCCAAGAATCCGTGGCAATTAACTCGTCCTTTTCGATGGCAGAGCTGGACATCTCTGGCAGAATGCTGGGCACATCGCAGCCCTTGTGCAGATTGTCGCACAACAATACCTGATTAATATGAGTGATTGTCGTGTTGTTTACGCAGATCGTTTCGAGCGTCGGTTTTAGCAACTCAATATCTACAATGTTCTCTGTGGACAGCGCTGAGAATTTCAGCCTTTTGAGATTGCGAAATGCATTCAGATTGAAGCTCAGTCGATTTGGAATGATATTGCTGCGCTCAATCGGCACATCCACCGTATTGTAGTCCTGTGCAAAGCTAGAATTATCCTTAACCGGAGTTACCACAAGTGCCGTAAGTTGGCTGCAAAAGTCCAGCACATGCGAGAAATCAAATTTACCGCCCTGATTATCGTTGGGCAGCGACAGTCGTTCACTGATGGCAAATACCTACAATGTAATGATGTAATAATGTAATTTAATAATTTATTTATTTATGCAAAGCACTATTCGTCCTCATACTAATCACTTATTTTGTTGATGGGTGCTGAATCAACGAATACCTGTTGTAAACCTTAAAGAAACAGTTTAGCGACGAAACATATTTGATTGTATAAATTCATTCTCATTCATAACACAATCATTATAGAACATTCACAAGACGAGTATACTTTAATTTTGTTCAAACGACGAATATGTGATAATTATACATATTTGTGTCAATCGCATTACTGAAATTTCTATTCAAATGAATCCCTACACTAAAATAAGCTCGATTTATTCTTCAATTTCAAATGGGCCGGCAGAATTTCTCGTTCTTCAGTCCTCATGAAGACCCTCAATAGCTTGTAAAGCAAAGCAATACCGAGTTGCTTTTGCTTATCTCTGGTGAATTTGCTACGTGTCAGGCCAAAGTATACACCGGCTCGTCTGTTCGTCAGATGATTCATGCCCAGGGCATCGATCATTGCCGCCTCTCGGCTGTGGGCATCATTCGAAGATATTCCTTGAAAGGCACGCAGCAAAAGCACTCCATGCTTCTGCTGCCACAAGTGGATAATAAGCGACAGTTTTGGATCCTTAGCCAGAATGTGCGAGCTGCCGTTTTGCATCAGCTTGTGTGCTTGCCGCAAGTGCACAAATGGGCGTGAACGTTTCCCCTTGCCGACATAAAAGATGGAACGCAAGAACGTCAACCATACATCGATATCATGCATCCACAAAGATCGTTGCTTCAGACCGTTAGTGATACGCGGGTCTAGCAGTAAATAGTTAAAGTATAAACGCCTGCCCTGATCGTGTTTGCTATACCATCTCTTGTGACGCTTCACTAGTTTTAAATGCTCTTTGATGTCTCTGAAATGATGCTCAGATTGAAGCGTATTTTGCAGTTCCGTCGACAGATTTGTTTTTGGCGGGTGCAACGTTCCTAGCGCATACTTGATTCCGCGAATTTGATGGCCGTATTTTGTTGATACATTTATAACTAAGACTAATAATTTTGATGATGATGAGTTATAACTGATGATGAGTTATAACTGAAATTTTATATCCCATCAACTGGCAGTGACTTACCTCCAGAGCAGAAAGATTGTACTCCTTTTTGGCACTTAAAAGGGCATCGCCACTCTCGTTGAATAATTTTGCCAGGTCCTGGAGTAAATAGATAATATCATATTTGTTGAAATCGAGGAATTCGGCTAGCAAACGGGGCAGCTCGTTTTGAAAAGTTTTGAGTAGCTCCTGCAAATAGGTTTCCAGTTGCTCGCGTCGTTGTTCCAGAAATGCCGGTTGCCTATTTCCCACCAGCTAAAAAACAAAAGTAGAAGTATCAAGAGTTACATACGTTTTTTAAGGTATACACATAGTACATATCAAGAAAGCTGAGTGGGCGTACCTTCTTCGGTGGCAACATTTTTTTACAGATTGATATCTCTTCGACGAGCTTGTCATGAAGTTGGGAGAAATCTCGATAGCGGCGTTCTACAAACCATTCGACACTTCCAACACGCACCTACGTTTTAAAAATATTCATATATATATTTATTAGTAGATGATCGTCATCAATCATCAATCATTATAGTATTTAATACCTTGATGTCATAGTAGGTGATCCCTGCTGAGCTTTCAACGGAATATTTTGGAATTGTCACACACGTCTCTTC
>JBANCZ010003345.1:0-12893 GCA_037040025.1 Sphaerogastrella javana | reverse complement strand
GGATTGTCATGAAATTTTGACAGATATCTTTTTAAGGTTAGTACTTCCTACAAATCATATGGATTATTACATAGCAATGCCATCTGTATGTCATCCTACGGACTTGTTGAGTGATGTGTTACTCCCTAAGAGTTGTTGCAGCCGAGATAATTGATAATAATGATAATTCATGTGCCATGAAGCAAAGCAAAGGACCGCAGAACGCAGCACGCTGATGCCACTCGTGCTCTAGTAGAGATGTATAAAGCAATGAATAGGGACGATAAATGCCTCTTGAGACGCAAGAAACGAGAAAAAAGGAGGCGTGAACATTGAAAGTATTACAAGCAGGAATGACGTTTAGAACTTCTACCAAATGGTAAGGAGTCTGGCCCGATGCTATAAAGCTAGGTATCGACGATGATGACGGAAACCAGGTGGCGAATTCTGCTCCGCTAAACGCTGGTTGAAGCAATCTTGAAAATGATCCACTAATCCCTATCAATGATGATGTGCGCTATCCTTCCCAAGCCATATTGAAATCAAGGTTGCAATTGAGCGGCTTAAGATCAACAAGGCACCAGGTGCTGATGACCTATCTGCTAGTTGTTCGATGCTGATGGCGATCACCAACTCCTCTTCAAGGTATGGTACGTGCCCTATGATTGGAGCCACCGCATGATATACCCTATCCTGAAGAGGGGATGCCACATTACGCACTAACTATCGTATTATTAGCCTCCTTTTTATCCCGTAAAAGGTTTTCACCAATATAGTAAAATACCGACTTATTGGCAATAAATCCAATTTTAGAGGTAGAAACTTTTTCTAAAGATTTTTTATAAATTTATTTGGAATTTTGAATATTTTAATATTCGAATTGGACTATGATTTCATCCCCCTCCCTAAACACTATATATCAATTTATTTGAATTTTAGTAGTACAATTTAATTTTTTTTTACTTTTTTTACCAAATATAGAATATATAAAATATAAATGTAATGAGATAGTTTATAAGACTTACTTTTCGCTTATTTTTTTTTTAAATTATTCATTAATTTCTTCATTCAATTTAATACTCTTAAGACCAAAAAGGTCTACCGCGTTGTCTTCATCTTTATCATTTGCAATATTATGATATTTTTTTTTCCAATGACATCGACATTCCTATATCAGATGATTCCAAGAGTGTAATATATTTCACTTGGCAGACTCTTTTACACTACGTGTACCTCGTTCTTATATTCCAAGGCTAGAAATTAACGGGTCATGTGAATTCGTGTATGCTCTTCATGATTAAGAGTATAATACGGAATGCCGGTGTTTACCGAACGGGTACAATTCTTACCAATAGACGCGTGTAGTTCCTTAGATATGCAGATTGCATTGATATTATCGGTATGACATTCGCGTTATGTGATAGCGGCGGTCTGGCAGTGAACGTGGTTAAGGAGAAGATAATTTTGTGCTTTGATAGATAATTGTTGCGTCTTGATTCTCATCCAAGAGAAGTTGGCTATAACTCGGAAACCGTCAAGGAATTCAATTACCTGCAATGACTGATAGCGGTTGTGTCAGTCTGGAGATTAAGCGGAGGATAACCTTTGCCGTCAGGTAATACTTTGGGATCAGTAGGCAGTATCAAAGAAATATTTCTTACAAAAAAATATATTTAGCACGTCATGCTAAGTTGTAGATTGCATAACTTAGCTATCTAGTGTAAAGATCTCCAGTATTCACTTATTACGGAAAATTGGGATGATAGTGCACGTAGTGCCTTCATCGCTACCGGCCAAACCTTAAGAATTGAGATATCCCGTGAACGGGATTCATCTTTTTTAGCACTTCATGGATTGCTCAGACTTCAACTAACGTTAAGACGTATGTCCAAGTCTCCGATCTTTTTGTGTAGCTTGGATATGCTTGTGAATATGGCTGCAGATCCTCTTGGGTATGCGTTGCTGGCTAAATACTCTTCTCTAGTCGGAATCTTTGCTGTACAAGGAGTATTAACATTCAATTTTGGAAACACATGTCTGTTTGTACCATATAGGGGAGATATTGGGTGCGAGCATGATTTCTGGGTGCCCATAGGACCTTGGGTCAAGTTTCTCCCGCCTTTCATACGAGTGACCGCTTGGGTTGCTGTCATTTTGCCTGCGAGCTCCAGGGGAAACATATTTTATACTGCATTCAGAGCTTCTCTTGGGGTGGTACAAAGTGCCAAATCCTTTCTGTAAGGTTTTCTTATATACCTGTACCCCCGCATAACATTATTGTTCTGATGATGACGCTGTAAATCCTGCGAACTTGTAGTTTCTGGTGAAGAAAACTAATTCTGTCTTACTAGGGGTCACCGCCGAGCCGCTTTCTTTGGCCCAGGATGACAGGACCTGGAGTGAGTTTGGTATCTTATCGCATAAAGTTCGTTACCCAAGTCCTTAATTGCAACATCGTCCGCATAGGCAGCGGTCCACCGCTAGCTGATGTAGTTAGCTTATCCAGCGCTAGGTTCCACAGATACTAAGAAAGAACTCCACCCTGCAGGGTACCCCTGCTGATACATTTCGCTTCACCTAGGGATGCTGTCACCGATTTTTTTTTTGTGAGCAGTTGCCTGAGTAGCCTAATTCTCTTTGTGTTAGTGGTTTAAGACCAGGGATGTCGTTGTTGAACGCCCCTTTTTTGTATAAGAAGGCTGCCAACGTGTATTCCTTGTGGTGGAGGGACCCTCGATTCTGGAGACAATCGAATGGAGAGCCGTTTCTGTCGACATGCCCTTCTTATATGCATGTTATTTGGTAGAGGCAGTGTTGTCGTGGATTGTCTGCCCTAAAATAGAACAAATCAGCCTCTCCAGTGTTTTCAGGAGGAAAGGTGAGAGATTGATTGGTCTGAAGTCTTAGGTATAAAAGTGACTTTTGATTTCACCCATCTTTTTGATATTTGCCTGAAGAGTATGATACGTAAAAATATTTTTTTCTAATCAGGAAGCCCCAGTGTCCTCAGCATAAATAAGTTGGACTGGGATGATATTTTCCGGTCCCGGTGATTAAAAGGGCTTGAAGCATTCATGATGAGGGTTCTGTTTACCCTTGTTGCATCTGAGCAGCCCGGAAAGTGCGTGCTTATCAGCAGTTCAAGGGATTCCGAGCTGATTTCTGGCAATTGTACTTGTGGTGATTTTAAGAGGCCCGCTGACGTGAGACATTTTGATTGCATATTTCTTAGTATTGGGTCTCTAATGTGCTTAAATCGGCGCAAAACGTTCTCGAGAAGTCGCGTTTTGCACATCAAATCTTTCATCTTAAAAGGAGGGTGTACGCTTTTACTCACCCCAATCTGTTTCACAGTCAGACCTCTTTGCGATTTTGAAGAGGGTCCTAGATTTCCTGTGGACCACCAGGGAGGCTTCTTTTTTCTTTTTACCCGAATGCCTGCCCACCGTGCTCCCCGTGTTCTGGCTGAACCCTTATAACAGAATCTTAAACTAGTGGACAGAAGATATTCAAAGAGTGACTTACCCCTGTCATTTGTGTCCGTACTACCTCAGTACGAGTGATGTCCATTGGCGTGGCCGTCGGTGGCCAGACGGAGTTGTAGAGCAGCATCTGAAGAATGGTGAGTTCCATCTTCAGGCTTATCCTCCACGGCCGTTACGGTGACGTCTTCGTCATTCGTCATATCAAGGAGGTTATTCACCATGACGAGGGCCTCTAAACCACTGGTCTTTTCCAATCCATCTGAGGAGTAACCTTCCAAGATATCTATTTTGTCCCCCTGCAGTTCCGTGCTTAAAGGTGCGATGGGTTGCGAAGCATTTATGAATTGGGGCTTTGTTGACTCAAGCTTTTCGGCATCTTAACGGTAAGTTTTGATGACGACCGTCCTCATATCATATCCATCGGATTTGTCTAGGATCTCCGATGATTTCGCATCTATACCTATCAGGATTTCCCAGGAGCCCCCTTTGTCTGTATCCATTTTGGAAATTCTCCATTCACCTCCGTAGAGTGTGGGGTTACTCATTCTCAGAAGATCCAGATTCTCTCCTGGATCGCTATAGCTTGGGGACACCCATACCCATGGTCTCATTCAGATTGGGATGTCTACCCAATCTACCACCCTGAGCTCCGGGATACACTTCCCCTACGCTGCCTACGACTTCCCGCAGGGCTTTGGCCGACGCTTGGTTTTCGCACACAATAACCTTCACTCTTCCCTGATGTCTTTCGGCATCTTTTATCAGAAGGTAAAGCCCCACCCTTAACGTGTGCGACGATGCTCCCCTCTATTGCGTCTATCACCGTGCCGATACCGTGCACCGAGGCGCGGGGTATCTGATTTTTCTTGGAACCCATGTCAAGGAGCCTGCGCCACAGGTTGTCTGAATGGTCGCTTCGAAGGGGTACACTCGTCTCCTGGGAGCGTTGCCGTTTCTGCGGCGCCTTTCGTATTTTCGGCTTCTGGCTATTGTCCGAGTAGGTGTGCTCGGCTTTTGGAATGGACGGTTGAAAATTAGGTAGAATTCGCCCACTCGACAAGTTTGATTTCAGGCGATTTCAGGTTGGACTGTAATATCAGGGCCGCTCTCCTTTTGTCCTTGAACGTTCTAGTTTTAAGCTTGGCCGCTGCCGGTTTGACATTGGACCTCGATACACCCGATTTGAAGTCGGGAGACGCTGAGGCACCGGCCTTGCCAGTAACAGGCTTATCGCCATCCAGCCATGTCCGCCTGGTGTTCTGACTTCCGTCTGTGTTGGTCGGTAGTTCTGTTCCCCCTTTGATTGGGGTAATTTCTGGGAGTTTTCTTCTCCAGCTATACTGAGAATATAAGGATGGCGCGATCCTCTTAATTAGATGTTGACTTACGTGATTCTCATTGTAGCTCTTATTGGCTGATGCATGCACGTTTTAATTTTTCGATACCTGGCCGCACTCCTGAGAAATTGGGCACCCCAAAAATTCGAACGTTCGCATTCTACACTATTTGATATAAACTTAAAAAAAATTGTTCCACACCCCCCTAAAAACCTAAAACTTAAAATAGGATACCATCCCCACTGTTGTATTCCGAAATTTTTGATAATAGACGCTATTTTGGAACTAGAAGCCGAAAGCCAGGTGGTTGGAGTGACGCTCGAGTCTGGAGAGGTAGCCCGCACTGTTTTTTCGTATTACAGAAGATACCCATGGCGTTTTGTTCTGCAACTGCGTTTTGTTCTGCAACTGTTGTATGAGTTACAGATTACAGCTGCTGCTGATGCCCCAGAGCTGGACTCCATAGCTCCATATGGGATAGAGGTTCTCTGGTACACCAGCAGCTTCGCCATCAGCTTCATTCTTCATTGCCTGCAGATCAACCAATAAAGCTGCTTGATCCGCTCCTCAGCTTGGCGTCTCTTCTTCAGGATATGGTTTCTCCAGGTCAAGCGTCATCCTAACGTATTTGGAGGTTGGCTCGTATGGAATTACCGATTAGCCCAGGCTAACAGGAGGACAATCGCCTTTACTCAGAATGAATGTCGAATGAGTCGACTTGTCGGCGTTGTATGCAGACTGAGGCATCTTGCGGTATGTGGGCGGTTGCAAGAAACGCTGTATCATCTGCATACGTGCGACGAGCAGCCCCTCGTCCCGCGTTCCTGGCATATCGGATGTGAACAATCTACGCTGCGGTACTCCAGGCCTGATCTCCTTTTCCGGAGAGCGTGCGTCTCCGCATCGGACCACGACGCTTCAGCCTCGCAGGTACCATCTAAGCAGCTTGTAGTGGGCTGTTTACTGTTTGATCTTATAGAGCAGATCCGGGTGGCAGACCCTGTCAAACGCCTGCTTCACGTCAATCATGACGGCACAGAAGTACTTCTTTCCCTCGAATGCCTCAAAAATCTTCTCAACCAAGCGATGGCATTGCTCTAGTGTGAAATGGGAGCGCCTGAAGCCAAACTGGTGTTTCCGGATAGAACCAGACCCGTCCAGTACCGGCAACACTTTACGCAAGAATACTCCTTCGAGTATTTTGGAGAGCACCGCCAGCAAGCTTATCGGACGATAGGAGACGAGATTTCCTTCAGGTTTAATTAGGTTTGGAATAAGGATCACATCCGCTCGTTTCCAGGCTGAGGGGAAGTGACCGATCTGAAAGCATCCATTGAATATGCTAGTCAGAAGCTGTTCGCATGGAGGAGGGAGAAACTTGATGGCCAGCGCGTCGATCTCAGGTGATTTCTTGTTATTTAGCCTGTGGATTTCCTGCTCCACCTCCTTCGCTGTTACAGCGTCCAGCGGGATGTCATCAGTGCCGGGCTGCTCTAGGGCCTCAACCATAGCTGCTTCCTCCGCTTCGGGGCAGGTGTTGAATGGCTCGAAGTCCTCGTAAAGGCCCTTTCTGGGCATCTGTACGATACCAGGCGCCGCCCTGCTTCCTCAGCAGCAGCGTATTTTTGGTGGGATACTTGATGTGGCGGATGACCTGCCAGAGATCATGTTGTTCACGCGGATCTGCTTCCTCGACGTTCTCCAGGAAATGCTCAAGCGCGGTGCTGCGCAGGGCTTGTAGCCGCTCCTTTAACTGTGTAGCAGCTCTATTGAAGTCGTTCTTGTCCCGACGGTTCTCCGTAAGAAACCAGACTCTTCTGAGACTGCGCTTCTCCCACACCAACTCTGCCACCTCTGGAGACCAGAGGTGGAGGTTTCTGGTGTGAAGCCTGGGTGGAGTCGGAACCCTTGGGGGAGCGAAACTAACAGCGTTGTGCATTTCCTGGGCCAGTCTGTCAACCGCCGCGTGTATCTCCACCGACGTGCTGAGCTGTTGACTTTCTTCAAGTGAGCGACCATCCAGGACTTGTATCTCTCTAGGATGGTGCTTCTGCCAATCATCCTTGGCCGCGGCACCTTTTTCATGGCCAGAGTGTGAATCCGCACTTTGACAGCGCTGTGGTCTGAAAAAAGGTTTGGATTGACGAAGCACTGCACGGTGGATGTGTCCACCCCTTTCGAGATAGCGAAGTCCAGGAGATGCGGTCGCTTCAGCTGGTCTGTGGGCCAGTAGGTGGGTTCACTTAATGAGTGGCAGTCAAGCCGCTTCCGAAGGACCTCCGTCAACTGTTCTAGCTGCTCCACTATTACTGTGTGTCTGGGAGGATAATAAACTGCTGCGATGGTAATATAATCGCGCCCTGCCGCCATGCGGTAGTAAGACCTGCTGGAGAAGTGTGTTTCCGAAATTAAAAGTATGTCGATAGTGTGGGTGTGGACGTTACGTCTCCGGCCTGTGCCGGATCAGGCCGTTAGAATTCCATATTGCAATATAGAGGCCTATTTGCAGACCCGAGCGAAGATAAAGGTGAACACCTCCGTCATCTGTCTGAACATTCTGTCCATCATCATCTCCAGCGAGAGCTTTGGTCTTTTTGTAGGTGGGGCAGCCTCAATAGGAGGCCGAGTGGTCGCCTGCGCAGTAAAAGGTTGCGCCGCGCTCTTCTCCTTGTTGCATAGTACGGAGTCGTGCTTGCCTCCGAACTTGACACAACGAGCCTGAATTAGGCAGTAGCGTTCGCTGTAGCCAAAGCTCTGGCAGCGAAAGCAATGGAGAACATCGAGAACATGAGAGGTTCCACGGCCACTACCGACATGCACAGCCGCTTCATCTCTAACGCCTTCTTGTTGTTCTCCTTGGATACGAGATTGACGAAGGAGACCGGGAGCGGAGTCTTACCCTTGCGGCTGGTGGCATTGTGCACATCCCTGACTGTATGCCCGAGAGTCCCAGGAGCCTCCGTGATGTCCTCCTTGGTGGTTGAGAATTATAGCCCCTTGAGATCGACCCTATAAGAGTGTTCATCTTGTGGCTGAAAAGTCTGGTACCTCCCTTTGTTGGCGGTGAGGTACGTCTTCAGGGCAGAGTAGCTGGCCTTGTCAGGCATCATGATGTGGCCGTTGTTGCCGCTACCTGCCTTGAACGAGAATTCCGTCTCCTGTCGGAGAGGAGGGCCGCTATGTTCATTACTTCACGGATGAATATCGGCGGGGGTTTTAGATTCTTCTCTACCTTCTTAGGATGGTCCTCTTTGTGGCCATCAGGTTCAATGTTGTCCTCCAAGTCCGTATTAGTTTGGCACTGTCCTCCTCGCGGCGTGCTTAGGTACGCCGGGGGATGTTTGCTTGGCAATCCATTTTGTTAGTGGTCGTGGTTGGTGGCGTGTGGTTGTCGGAACCACAGGCACTTAATTTGGCCGGTAGTACAGTAGTTGTCGGTGCAAATTGGCTGGCCCGCACTGTACCGTTACTTTTTGCTAGAAGCCGCCAAGTAGCAGTAAAGCGCGCTGATCGTATGATAATATTAAGAGTTTACCGCTGCTTTGTGCTGATAAGTGCTGGTGATGAAATTGTTGTTCAACGTGCCACTCATCTGCAATCAATTAAACATGTGTGGTCTCATTAAAAGGTCGATCGCGACTGCTGAAACATGTATTTTAAATTTGGCGCCCTCTACGCAATACCAATGGCTGAACAGCATTTTAATGTTCTTTTTCTCTTCGGTGTCTATTAGTTCCGATGACACCAATACTCCGTCCTCAAATATTCCTTGTCCGTTCTCCGAAACAGTTTCCATCATTATTTGTTGGTGGTTGTTTTTAGGGCGTAGTATGCACCCATTCTTTCGAATGCTGAGCCTGCGAATTGGTATACCTACCATATCTGCTGATTATATGTCGCCCTTAATTAATTAATTGTTAGGGGGAAAGTTCCACACTGCAGTCTACTGGGGTGAGGCCTATTGTGCCCCTTTCTGTGATACAGCACATCCCACAGCCGCAATTCCTGGACAAATGGTAAGATTTGATGGGGGTAGAGGGTGAGTATTCTCCATGATCCCGATCTCTCCTAGGATGCGTTTGGGTCTTCTTTCTAAGGCATCACATTCTGTTTAATTCTGATGACCGATGAGAATTTTTAAAGGATTTTTCCCTGGTGGAATAGATAGGGTAGTTTTTTTGAATCTAGTCTTACTGGGTACTGGCTTGCCTAAGCCCTTGGAGACCGTTCCAGTAAGATAGCCTCAGTGTTCTTTCTTTTTCCCTTTTTCCCTCAGGTCCTATTAGATCATTGGTGGCACCCGTTCTTTCTAGTTTGTTTGTATATTTATGTGCCCCCGGCTCCCACCGAAGGGTGAGCTTGTTGAGGCTGCCTAACTGGTATAGCTTAAGTCTTGCTTCGAGTAAGAGCTTTGACTTAATGATTGTACTACTGGCAATCGCCCTACTTGCATAGTTTCTGGACAGGTTTATCTATGCACATCTACAAATAGCGCACATAGCTGCTGGAGTGTTTGCCCATAAATTCAGAGGCCTGTGCCTTGGTCCATGAGTGATCCATCGGTACACCACGCGATTGTGTAGGGTTTCATAGGATGGATTTCACTCATTGTGGTCCATTCTTGCTTATTAAACAGGACTATTTCGAAATCCTTATAAAATAGAAGTTCACGCCTGTCATCCGTAGGGAAATGGATCAGAGACCTAGTTGGTCTGTATCCATTTTACTTATGATGTGTTCACTGCCGAGACCATCAGAATATATTCTCAGTATAGTGGCTTTAGCTCCATTAACATCTATAGCGCTGCTGTAGGGCAGTTATATCTTTGTGGGCTTTTATGTAAATTATTTTCTTTGTTCGTTCAGTCATGCTCTTTTTCCAAAGCCTTCCAGATCTGAGGTCTTATATAATTCCTCTATTTAAGAAAGAGAGTCGATCTAATGTTGTAAGCCATAGGAGTATTTCTAAATTGTCCAAATGGATCTACCACTAAACTTTTAGAGTTTTTGCCCTTATAATTAATGGTTTTTTAAACAAAACGCAAACTGATGTTATTCATAACGATTTCTAGCGTTCGATACTCTTAACCATTCTTTTCTGCTTTATCATCTTTATTTATTGTGATTTCCAAATAATCTGATTGCTTTAATATCCTATCTCCTGCGTAAATGTCAAAAAGTTTATCTCAAGCTATCGGCATCCCGCTGTAATAGTATTACGTCGGGTGAATCTCAAGGTAGTCACCCTGGCCCCTTAATATTTACAGTATTTATTAATAACTTAATTTCTATTTTAAAACACTCTCGTGTACTTATGTATGCTCATAAAGTGAAAATTTGTCTTAGTCTTATCAATTTCTTATCACAACCATTATTGTAATCAGATCTAGATAGTTTCTTTTTCTGGTGCAAAATCAACAGACTAGATTTAAGTTGCAGTAAAAATATCAATCTCTATGTGACAAATTGACTGGTTGACTTAAAGATTCATCGTTCAGGGCTACACAAAGTAGTTCGGAAGACAACCGAGAATCGGTTTTCTTCAGAAATGTTCAAGCCCCAAATCGCCATCTACTGCCCCAGTACGAGTGATGAGCGTTGGCATCCCAGCCGACGATAAGCTCCAAGCACTTCCTCGGCTAAGTTTACCAGAGTGTGCGTGGTGATCTGCTGCGAATCATACGCCATGTAGATATATATATCAGTATGACTGATGACCATGCTCACTGAGTATTGCTGCACAGTCATTGAGGTTATTTCTTCCCAGAATACAAGTTCTCTTCTTACCCTCGCATGAGGCGCTATACAGTTTGTAGTTGCTGGTTGTCAGTCCAAAAACCTTGCCACTATGTATTCACGGTTCCTGAATGAGGACCACGTCAGGTCCGCCCGTGGCCAGGCGGAGTTGTATAGCAGTGATTGCTGCTTTACTCTGATGGAGCTTCATTTGAAGAATCATCATTAGGCTTTTCCTTCAACACCATTGTATCGACGTTTTCGTCGTCTGAAAGTTCTTGGAGGTCGCCCTCTAAAGTGAGGGTCTCCAGCCCTTTGGCGCCCTCCGGCCGTCGGAGGGGTATTCTTCCAAGAAATCCAGTTCTTCCCCGCTCATCACTTCTGTGCCTATGGGTACTACTATTTTCGGCATATCGGTCAGCTGAGTATCGGTTGCCTTCAGTTTTCAGGAGTCCTGTCGATAAAGTTTGATAGCGAGCGTCCTCATTCTGTAAGTGACGGCGCCATCAGTATTTTCCAGGATGTCTTCTGATTTGGTGGCAATTAACAGCTGGATTTGCTTGGAGTCTTCTTGATGCTGCTGCAAACCGGAGATACTTAACGCGCGTACGTTCAGAGAGGGATTGCTCAATCTGAGGAGGTCAAGTATCTCTTCTGGGTCGCTCGGAGTGGTGGACGCCCACGCCCATGCTCGAGTGGGGCTAGGGACGTCCGCCCTGTCTACCACCCTTAGCTGCGCTCCGGGGTACACCTCTCCTAAGCCCCGTACGATCTCACGCTCCGCCCGTTACATGCATCTTTCTTCCGTTTGGAAGTCAGCAATGTAGCCCTTACCCGCTCGACGAGATTGATCCTCATCGGCGGTATCCCGCAATTATAAATTTACTTATAGGCCGTTGCTTGGACCCCCAGTTTGTCAACGGTTCTCCTTTCGCACTCCCGAGCATCAGTAAGGAAAAATTGCACCCAAAAAGAAACAATGTGCAATCCCAACCATTTCTCTCTACATACCGTAATGATTTCATCAAAAAACTACATCGGCACAACTCGATTCCCACCAAGGGAGAAATGATCAGTCATCTTTACAGAGGAATTAAAATAAAGCAATAAAATAGGTGGAAGGTGCTACAGACAGATTCTATGGATAAAAATTTTGGCTTCCGGATCAGTGCTTTAAAGCGAAAGTCTTTACATTATTAGGCAAAAAAATACATACAACAAGATTTTCGACATAAAGGAGAGACAGGTAAAGATAAGCACTACTGGTTCCTTTTAATGTACTGTAGTAATTGAATAGTTCAGATCTTTACACGAACGGCGATTTCTTATAAAATACGAAGATAATAGGTAAGTCTCATTCAGTCTGCAAACGAAATAAAATTTCGATATGTAACAATCGGCCGTTGACTCATCGATAAGCTCGGCAAGTGGCTGAAGTTCCCAGGTAATGACTTTCTCAGGATCTGTTAGGACAAAGTGGAAAACAAACCAGTCATCCATCTATTTTGTCAATGGCAGTTTCAGCAATGCTAGATTGAATATACTTACACATTTTCCCCGGCTTATCAGTATTAGCAAGTGAGCACCCAAGCAAGCACGTGGCGAAAAGCTTCGAACTCTGTGAGCCGAGCTTTTGCAGCTAGCAAAGGGTTTGGAACCCGGCTTCTGATCTGAACATCCCGCCCGCCTTGCAAGATTGCAACTTGGGAGGAACTGCCCAGATATAGGAAAAACTGGAGGGACAGAAGCCGAGACAGTCAGACGCGCCGCTACGCAGGAGGGGTTCCGGAGACGAAGCCCATTATAAGCCGGTCCTGGATTGGCGACGTCTCGGACATGGTGGATAGTCGGGCTGATACAGGCTCCTCTGGATGTAGTGGACGTCTATCAGCCCGACGGCGTGGGGCCGTAGAGCGCTGGTGTGCCACGCCGCTTGGACAGTACTTGTTGCGTACTGTGTGGAGTCGGTTCCCTCTTGACAGCCGGAGAAAACGCTGGCACTTGCTGCATGCCCTGCAGCGGAATGCCGACGAGGTTGTCCTCTTCTTCGTCTTACGAGCCTCCCTGATCGATGGCGCCATTCCTAAAATAAACAAATTTCTTACCGAAGGTAAGAAATATATTAGTAAAAATGCTCTAGGACATACTGGACGAACACTTTTACAAAAATGGACAGCCACAGGGAGTTGTGACGATGGATATGTCCGAGGACATGGGTGTCGCCGCTTGTTGATCGGAGCACCAGTTATCCAACTGGTCTTTAGACGACACCCCTGGTAGTGGAATCCCGTAGACGTACTCTGTACGATTCGGGAGTGGGCGAAGATTGGCCGTGAATGGAGACACGCTTCAATCT
>JBANCZ010003344.1:0-12894 GCA_037040025.1 Sphaerogastrella javana | reverse complement strand
CACACACGCATATGCAAAAAAAAAAGAATCTTAAAGGGGGGCAGAACACTGAAAAAACTGGTATATAAAAGACGACGCCAAATGAAAAAGACGGAGCGTCCAAGCGAGAGGGAGAGAGCGCTAAAATACGCAAGACGGGTCTAACAAAATTAAACGGTAGAAATTCAATAACTATTTAGCTGCTCTCTCTCGTATAATGTCACAACACAACAATCCCCCGCAACCGCCGCATCTACAACATCATCATCACCACCATTATTATCAGCAGCAGCCACAAGAACAGCAGCAGCAGCAACAACATCATTACCAGCAGCAGCAGCAGCAGCAACAGCAACATCAACAGCAGCTACAACATAAACAAATACAACAGCAGCAGCAGCACCACAGTTGGTACTCACATGTTGCTTCTTACCCTGCCCATCATCAAGCGCATGCCGCCGCAGCCTTTGCGGCGCCCTGCAAAACCAATAACAATAACAACGCCAGCAGCAGCAACAGTAATAACAACAACAACATTATGAATACTGCATACGGCGCAGCGGCTGCAGGTACTAGTGCATACTATGGCTCTCCCGTTGCTGTTGCTGCTGCTTCTGCTGCCTCTCCTGGGGGTGGGGTAGGCTATAACCTTGAGGCCAATACTGTGGCCTATGCGCACAACCAGCTGCTGCAGTACCAACAACAACAGCAGCAGCAACAACATCAACAACATCAACAACAACAACAGCAGCAGCTAGGACAACGTACATCGTATATGTCGCACGGTTTGATGCATAGTTCGTATCCTTATATTAAGAGCGAACCATTGGAGCTGCCCGATGATAGAATTGCAAGGCAGCAACAACAACAACAACAACAGCATCAGCAGCAACAGCAACAACTTCAGCAGCAACAGCAACAGCATTATCAAAATCCCATGGCACCGCCACCTGCGCCTGCCGCAACAAACCGTCATACGCACGATGTTGGCGGCGATATGATAATAAAATGTAAGTATCGAAGCTTAAGGGATATCGATACTCAAACAGACATACGCACATGCACACACACACACACACACACACACACACACACACATTGAAACACACGCAGTAATGCAAACACAAAGCATTGCAATTGCTACAGAAGCTGAGAGTGAGAGTGTGCAAAAGCGAGCACAAAACAGTGAGAGTGAGCGGGAGAGCGAGAGCGAAAGAAAGAGAGATGGAAGAAAGAGGAAGAGGGCACTAACAGTTACTTTTTGAGAGGGGGGGCCATTTTCAGCTCTATAGCGTAAGTAGCCCGTAATTTCAGCTCCATTTTTGGCGTCGCCGAATCAATAAAACGTTTTGCAGCTCGAGAGTTGAGTTACGCTGAGGTTTCGGTCGGTTGGTGTTTTTTTTTTTCTCTGTTTTTTGTTTTTGGTCGGTTTTGTCGGTTCTCGTCGTTCCGTAATTTTTCCGTTTCTGAGTGCGTTTCGTCTAGCATAGTATGTATCTGTTTTATGTATATTTACCATAATATACATATATTATATATAATATATGAACACATAAATGCTCTTTATATAGCCGGCTGTAAGAATACATAT
Organism: Sphaerogastrella javana; assembly: GCA_037040025.1. NCBI lineage: Eukaryota > Metazoa > Arthropoda > Insecta > Diptera > Drosophilidae > Sphaerogastrella > Sphaerogastrella javana. The sequence continues at coordinate 11,324 of JBANCZ010003344.1, read as the reverse complement.
ATATATATCTATCTATTGCAGAAATTGTAACTTTTGTGTGTCTATACGTTTCGAGTTTCCAACATTATGTAACGTATATACATATACGTTTTCTAGAAGATTATTATAAACTGTATACCATATCCAAAGGGCGGGGCAATATATACAACAAATCATACGAACCAAACACAATTTGATGATATAATAAACGTTCTCTTTTTTGTTCTCCTATAAAAAGTAAACAATCTTTGTATAAATATATATATTATAGTATATTTTCATATACAATACCTTTTTTTTATTATACTATGTGCACAATTATAGATTGTATTGTAGTTCGCATTGTGTCTCAAAATATGTATACACCATATGTAGGTACATATAGAAAGGCAACATCTCTCTCTCTCTCTCTGTCTCTTTCTGTGTCTCTCTCCCTTTCAAACTGCTTATCTCTGTTCTCTGCTTATCAATGTTGCTAGTGAGATAGAGTCCAACTCAAAACAATAAAAATAACATTAATATTTCTTATGTATTACAAAACCTGGCAACGTAAAGGGTTGAATCTAAACATTAAAGTTAGTTTCATTTCGATTCTCGTACACATTGTATGTATCTATTCGGATTTCTGTGTTTTATTATAATATAATATGTTTGTATTCAGACGCTTTTGGGTTAGTTTCCGTTGCTATCTCAGTTTCCTCTCATTCCATGTTTGCGTAATTGTTTTCGTTGATATTTTTATAGCAATTTTTTCATTAAATAAATAAGTCAGTGCGCAGTAAGATTATATACTCTAAATATGTACGGGTATCGTATCAGATAAATCATTTTCTCTCCAAAAAAAAAAAAAAGATTATAATATATTATTTTTTATGAATGGTAAAACATTAAAGATATTTGAATTTACATAATGTCAGGCATTATCTTCAGAACCGATTATAATTTATTTTTAGCAAATTCAAGATTATTTTTCTTTTTATTTCACTTGAACGCATAAGTTTTGCGATAGAGCTACCCAAAAATAGCAAGCTATAAATACGAAACATTTTATTTCAAATTAAAATAAGTTCAATAAAATGTTCTATAGTACATAGATGATGATTGTATATTAATCAAGTTCCATATTCATTTTGTGCAGCGGAACCAGTCGATGAACATGCGTACAAATCAAACTATATCGATGATAATACCCCATTTGCCGATTTTAGTAAATATCCCGATTTCGGTGACGGCATGCTGAGTCCCAAGGTGGAGCTAAATGTCAAAGATGAGGCCTATGGATCTGTCAAGGTAAACTCAATTAATATGTCATTGTTAACAATAATAATAATAACATTATTGGAATACTTTCAGAACCCTCTATGCTATCCACGGCGTAAGCTGCAATCGGATCGTTCCACGGAAAATTTGCCCATATGTCAGCGCTGCAAGGAGGTGTTCTTCAAGAAACATGTCTATTTGAGTCATGTGGCGGAGAGCAGTTGCACCATACATGAGTATGAATTTAAATGCAACATATGCCCCATGTCGTTCATGAGCACCGAGGAGCTGCAGAAGCATAAACAACTTCACAGAGTTGATAAATTCTTTTGCCACAAATATTGTGGCAAGTATTTTGATACAATAGCCGAATGCGAGTCGCATGAGTACATGCAACACGACTATGAAAGCTATGTGTGCAATGTAAGTGCTAAAGTCGAGCTTAACCCCATCGAACTTTTGCCTAATTATGTGCCTTCAATCTTTTGCAGATGTGCTCGATGACGTTTGCCACGCGTGAGCAACTCTATGCCCATTTGCCGCAACACAAGTTTCAGCAGCGCTACGACTGTCCCATATGCCGCCTGTGGTACCAAACGCCATTGGAACTGCACGAACATCGACTGGCGGCACCCTATTACTGTGGCAAGTATTATACGGGTGCACAAAATGCATCAACGTCACATCAGCAACAGCAACAGCAACACCCGCAGCAACAACAACAACAATTGCAACATCATGCGCAACAGCAGGTCAACTACAAGCTGCAGGATTGTCACATGGCCACCATGGAAAGTAAGTGCCTAAAGAAAATGAAAACTTAAAAATTAGGTAGAAGAAATATGTACTTTTGTTCTACGTTTACTATTGTGTATACCCATAATTTATCCAAGCCTTTCTTTAACACTTTTAGTGCCATCACCTCATCAAAAAGCGAATACCAATGCATTACCCGCAACGGCTGCATTAAACTCATTGCTGCACCGTCAGACTAATCCGGATGCGACTGGTGCCATGTTCAGCACACCGATAAAGAGCGAGGTGAATGTAAAACTGGAGCGTAGTTATAGCAATTCCACAAGCGAATCTGGTTACAGTCTGCATGACAGCAGCTATAACAATTCGTATGGCAGTGATACCTCATTGCACGGTGGCGCTGGTTCAATGGGCGGTCCACAGGCCCATTCATCGACGCTAGATGATTCCGAGGATGCGTTGTGCTGTGTGCCGTTGTGCGGTGTGCGTAAGAGCACTAGTCCTACGCTGCAGTTTTTCACGTTTCCCAAGGATGAGAAATATCTACACCAGTGGCTGCATAATTTGAAAATGTTCCATATACCAGCGTCAAGTTATGCGAATTTTCGCATTTGCAGCATGCATTTTCCCAAGCGCTGCATCAATCGATATTCGCTGTGCTATTGGGCTGTGCCTACTTTTAATTTGGGCCACGATGATGTTGCCAATTTATATCAAAATCGTGAGCTAACAAATACTTTTACCACCGGCGAGGTGGCACGCTGCAGCATGCCGAATTGCACCAGTCAAAGGGGTGAAAGTAATTTGAAGTTCTATAATTTCCCCAAGGATATCAAGAGTCTGATCAAGTGGTGCCAGAATGCACGTCTGCCCGTCCAGGCCAAGGAGCCGCGTCACTTCTGTAGTCGACACTTTGAGGAGCGCTGCATTGGCAAATTCCGACTGAAGCCCTGGGCTGTGCCTACATTGCATTTGGGCACACAGTATGGCAAGATTCATGACAATCCAAAGAATTTGTACGTGGAGGAGAAACGTTGCTGCCTTAATTTCTGTCGTCGCAGTCGCTCCTCGGACTTCAACATGTCACTCTATCGCTTTCCTCGAGATGAGGTCCTTCTGCGACGCTGGTGCTACAATCTGCGTCTCGATCCTGCCGTTTATCGTGGCAAAAATCACAAAATATGCAGTGCACACTTCATCAAGGAGGCGCTGGGTCTACGCAAACTATCACCGGGTAAGCAAAACTGTACAACTGTACCAGTATCTTAAATAACGAATATAAAAACTTTTGCAGGTGCTGTGCCCACTTTGCATTTGGGTCACAATGATACGTTCAATATATATGAGAACGAACTGTGGCCACCGCCAACGCCTTCAACACCCGCCCATCAGCAACATCAGCAACAAGTGCAACAGCACCAAATGCAGCAACAACACACTAATTATCTTAGTAGCAAATATCAACGTCATTCAATGGCTGCATCCACCTCCTCCTCAGCTAGCTCCGCGTCTCATTACGTAGATCCAGAGCTGAGCTCAGCCTACATGGGCATGGGTAGTGGCAGCTCAACTGGTCTCAATGTAAGCGACAGCATGGACATATGCTGTGTGCCGAGCTGCGAGAGCAAGCGACATAATAATGAGAACATTACATTCCACACGATACCCAGAAGACCGGAACAGATGAGCAAATGGTGTCACAATCTTAAGATACCCGAGGACAAGATGCACAAAGGCATGCGCATATGCAGTCTACACTTTGAACCGTATTGCATTGGTGGCTGTATGCGTCCGTTCGCAGTGCCCACGCTGCATCTGGGACACGATGATGAGGACATACATCGCAATCCGGATGTTATCAAGAAACTGAATATACGCGAAACGTGCTGTGTGGCGGTGTGCAAAAGGAATCGGGACCGAGACCATGCGAATTTGCATCGGTTCCCTAGTAATGTGGCACTACTGACCAAATGGTGCGCCAACCTGCAACGACCAGTGCCTGATGGGAGTAAACTGTTTAATGATGCCATCTGTGAGGTGCACTTTGAGGATCGCTGTTTGCGCAACAAGCGTCTGGAGAAATGGGCAGTGCCCACTTTAATTTTAGGCCATGAGAACATTGCGTATCCATTGCCTACGCCGGAGCAAGTTGCTGAATTCTATGCGAGACCCAGTGCACCCAATAATGGCGAGGAGCAGGGAGAGTGCTGCGTGGAGACATGCAAACGCAACCCCAGCGTGGATGATATTAAGCTCTATCGTCCGCCAGAGGATGCATCAGTGCTGGCCAAATGGAAGCATAATCTTGACGTGGATGCTGCACAATTATCCAATCTGCGCATATGCAATCTACACTTTGAACCCCATTGCATTGGCAAGCGTATGCGTCCGTGGGCTGTACCTACACTCAATTTGTCCGGCACTATTGAGAATCTGCACGAGAATCCTGAGCAACATATGATCTACAAACGTCGCAAACTGCATAATGCGAATCGTGGCGCTGATGGAGTGCGCGCTGCATCCATGGTGAAACCCACTTGGGTACCCCGCTGCTGTTTGCCGCATTGTCGCAAGGTGCGTGCATTGCACAATGTGCAGCTGTATCGCTTCCCTAAACTCAATCGTTCCACGCTAGCCAAATGGGCGCACAACCTCCAAGTGCCAATGGTTGGCAGTGCCCAGCGGCGACTCTGTTCTGCGCACTTTGAACCACATGTGCTTAGTAAAAAGTGTCCCGTACCGCTGGCTGTGCCGACGTTGGATCTCAATACACCAGCCGGATTAAAAATCTATCAAAATCCCGCCAAGCTCAAGGCCAATAAGTTATGCCTGCAACGCGTCTGCATTGTGGAGAGCTGCCGCCGCCAACGTGCGCCTGGCGTACATCTATTCCGGCTGCCGAATAGCCCAACGCAATTGCGGAAATGGATGCATAATATACGCATGCGTCCCCGAGGTTCCATGCGGCAGCAGTATCGCATCTGTTCGCTGCACTTTGAGACGCATTCGTTTAATGGAAAGCGATTGAGTGCTGGTGCCATACCCACGTTGGAGTTGGGCCATGATGATGATGATATTTATCCAAATGAGGCGCAATCCTTTGTGGAGGAACACTGCGCTGTGGAGGGCTGCGATGCGTCAAAGGAGCAGCCGGAGGTGCGTGTCTTTAGATTCCCCACCGATGACGATGATATGCTGTGGAAATGGTGCAACAATCTCAAAATGAATCCCGTTGATTGCGTCGGAGTGCGCATCTGCAACAAACATTTCGAACCGGATTGTATTGGACCGAAACATCTTTTCAAGTGGGCAATACCTACGCTCGAGTTAGGCCACAACGATGATGAGATTGAGTTGATACCCAACCCTAAGCCAGAGGATCGCTACGTCGATCCTGTGTTCAAGTGTTGTGTGCCCAGCTGTGGTAAAACGCGTAGATTCGATGAGGTACAAATGAACAGCTTTCCCAAAGATCCAGTGCTCTTCCAGCGATGGCGCCACAACCTACGCCTAGAACATCTTAATTTCAAGGAACGCGATCGTTATAAGATCTGCAATGCGCACTTTGAGGATATCTGCATAGGGAAAACGCGTCTCAATATTGGCTCTATACCTACGCTAAATCTAGGCCATGATGATACCGAAGATCTCTATCAAGTGAATCCTGAGGAGCTGCAAAGCAACTTGTTTGGACGCCAGCGGCGACTACATGACTCCATGCTAGGTAACACCATTAAGCGGGAGGAGCACTCAGAGCTTGAAGAGGATGACATTAAACCTGATATCTCAGGCGATATTCTTGGTCAGCAGGTAAGTGCTAAATATATATCATTTTTATGGAAGTTTACTAGAAATTTATTTCTCTTTTGCTAGGTAAAAGTAAAGAAATCTCTGCAGGATTACAAGTGCTGTGTGCCAGGCTGCGGGCGTAGTCGCTTGGAGCATGGGGCACGTCTGTTTGCCTTTCCCACCGGCAAGCAGCAGCAGCTCAAATGGCGTCATAATTTACACCTGGAACCATCTGATGTGGACAAATCCAGTCTAGTGTGCAGTGTTCACTTTAATCGGCGTTGCATTGATGGCAAACAGCTACGTGGATGGGCTATACCCACACAACAATTGGGTCACGATGACCAGCCCATCTATGAGAATCCAAAGAATATACCCGGTTTCTTTACGCCCACGTGTGCTTTGGCGCATTGCCGTAAACGGCGCAGCATTGACAATGATTTGCGCACATATCGCTATCCTCGCAGTGAAGATTTGCTGGAGAAATGGCGTGTGAATTTGCGTTTGGCGCCGGATCAATGCCGTGGACGCATCTGTGCGGATCACTTTGAACCTATGGTGCGTGGCAAGCTGAAGCTTAAGACGGGAGCGGTGCCTACGTTAAAACTGGGACATGAAGAGGGTGTGGTCTTTGACAATGAAGCTATTAAGGCAGGTCTGCAGCCGGATGAGGAGGCAGAGGATGGTGATCACAGGCAGCAGCTATTGGTGAAGGTGAAAAAGGAGCGACTTGACGAGGAACAGGACGAAGATGAAGAAGAGCAGCTAAACCAGCGACAGCCAAAGGAAGAGCGTCTAAATGAAGAGGAACAGCAAGATCCCGACGAAGACGACCATGGCTATTTTGATCCGCTCGAACTGGTTGAAACCTATGCCGAACAGCACAGCGAAGACAACACGCCAGCTGATATGAATGATGACGATCCTGACGATGATGACGCAGATCTATCGGGCAACGACGATGAACTGTTATTGCCGGATACGCCACCAGTGAAAGTTTTACCTCCGCTACCGCTGCCACGCATGCCACCAGCACGTCGAACAGTGAACAATGTGGCGCCCATATGTTGCTTGAAACATTGCAGAAAAGAGCGCACTGCTACTTATCAGCTGAGCACATTTGGGTTTCCCAAGGATCAGGAGCAGCTGCACAAATGGAGCGCCAATCTACAGCTATCGCTGGAGGATTGCGTTGGCCGTGTATGCATTGAGCACTTTGAATCGGAAATGCTGGGCACGCGCAAGCTGAAACAGCATGCAGTGCCCACTTTGAATCTGGGCCATGACACGCCGCTTAGCTACACTTGCAACGGTTTAACTGCGAACATTTATGATGCACAGCCGCAGCATTCGGTTTTTCGGCTTTGGAGCCTAAAACATTGCCGCAAAAGGAAGATGCAGCAGATACGGAAGCTGACACAGAAGCAGCAGATACAGAAGCAACAGAGACAGAAGCATCAGCAGCAGCTAGCGATAGTTGAACAGGAGAAAGAGCTAAGTCCAAACTGCTGCTGTTTGCCCAACTGTGGCAAGCAGCCGGAGCTGCACGACGTAAAGCTTTACAGATTTCCCACAGATGGTGTACTGCAACGCAAATGGTTGTACAATCTAAAGCTTACATCCATCCAGCTGAATCTCAGCCAGGCACGCCTTTGTAGTGAACATTTTGAGCCTAATTTGGAGCTGGAGTTGCAGCGTGGCACAGCGCTGCCCACATTGAAGTTAGGCCATGACGACACTAGCATCTATTTGCAGCGTAATACTAACATATCGACGTCCTGTCTGGTGCCTAGTTGCCCGTGTGCCCGCTTAAATCTTTATCGTTGCTATCGACTGCCGCAGCATACGCTCGTGCAGCAAGCTTGGTTGCAATGGTTACAGCTGCCCGATCCTCGTCTGGATAGCGACAAACAACTTTGTGTTATGCATTATATGCAGCTATATGAGCAGGTACCTCTGCCGCCGGATGTGCCAAGCGATGTGTTGCAACAGCTGCAGCAGACTTATGATCAAATCGCCAACTCCACCACGGCTATGAAATTGCGCTGCGCTGTACCTGGCTGTTATAGTAAATATATTGATGATATACGGTTTATCGAGTTGCCAACCGACGCAGAGACCTGTGACAAATGGGTGCATAATACAAAGATAATGTACGAGCAGGAGCGGCATCCTAATTATCGCATATGTTTGCTGCACTTCGAACCGCACTGTTTGGGTGCAGTGCGTCCAAAGCCATGGGCCATGCCCACACTAATGCTCAACCACGATGATACGGATATTCATCTAAACCCCACAGACGAACCCCCTCTAAAAACTGAACCGCCGCAACCAACATCTCAACCGTTCAACCAGGCTTTGCGCATTAAAACCGAACGTGGTTGCAGCAGCAGCCCCAGCGCCAGTCCTGGTGCACGCAGCAAGTACATTTGCTGCATACCAGGCTGTGGACAGTTTGGCACATCAATGAACCGACTCTATCAATTTCCCACTGCGGAAAATGCACTGGTCAAGTGGCTGTTTAATACGCGGCAGCAGCCGCGACTTGTCGATGTGGAGCAGCTTAGCATTTGTGCGAATCACTTCGAACCCGAAGCCCTTTATCGCAAACAGTTGACTAGCTGGGCTGTACCTACGCTTAATTTGGGACATGACGGCCATATCATACCAAATGCCAAGCATAACGGAAATATAGCCGATAGCAATGAGAACAAACAAACGTTGCAATATATCTGGAAGAACTACTGCTCCGTGTTGACTTGCTTTCAGGCAGGCAGCGATACAGTGCGTTTGTTTCCGTATCCCACGGATCGTGCAATGGCGCGCAAATGGGCTGGCAACTGCAGGCATCGTTCCACGCTGGCCACCAGTGATGGCTATCAGGTGAGCTACAAATACTTTTTACCACTCAAAGCTTGCCAATTTAATATTTTTCTTGCTTTTTAGGTTTGTCAAGCTCACTTTGGTGAGCACTGCTTTGATACGGAGACGGGTGAGCTGCTGGACAGTGCTATACCCACACTGGAGCGGAGTCGCTGCGTCGAAAGAATACGCTGTGTGGTAGATGAATGTGCGCGAGATGAGTACGGAATACGACGTCGATTGCTACGCATGCCCAAGCGATTCAGTAATCTGTCGGATTGGTGCCACAATTTGCAACTGGATCCGGCTGTTATTAGTGCTTCGGAACAGTCTCAATATGTGTGCGAGCGACACTTTGAGAGGGAGTGTCTCTACAAGTCAGGTCTACGTTCTGGATCAAAGCCTACATTGAATTTGGGCCATAATGCGGATATAAAACTACATCTAAATCCCTCTAATTGGGAATCTGAAACTGTAAAGGATGAAGTTCTGTTTTGCTGTGTGCCAAATTGTGGGCGCATGAAGAAGGACGAAGATAGAGAGCAAATGGAACCGGATCAAGTGCACGAACAGGAGCAAGTGCAGTTCCTTAGCTTTCCCAAACAAATTGCGTTTGCACAAAAATGGGCGTACAATATACGCCTCAATCTGAGTAAAGAGCAGCTCAGCTGCATGAAGATCTGCAGCGTACACTTTTTGCCGGACTGTATGGCCGCAAATGGAAGACCTCGCCTTGGTGCTATGCCTACGCTTGAGTTAGGCCACGACGATCTGAACGATGTGTATCGTACAGGAGAGGGTAATCCCACCAGATTGAAAGGTTTCCTCAATCGCAATGGGTCTATTTTCGAGTGTTGTTATCCACAGTGCACAGAGCTAAAGAAGAGTTATCTGAGAATTAACTATGATCTGCCTAAAACGGATGCACTGCGTCGCAAATGGATAGAAAACATGGAGATTGAGGATCAAGAATCTCTGAAACTCTGCCCGTTTCACTTGGTCATCATGTACGACTACAGTTTGGAGCATTTCGAAGAGCATCAGCCCGAAGAGCTGCTCGATCAGAGCTATGAACACTGCAGGAATAGCGTTCGTCTGCGCACGATTGGCTGTGCTGTGCGCGGCTGTCGTTATCTGCAGCCACGAGATGGCGGACCAAGACACTGTCTGCCGACTCGTCAAGATCTTCGTGATCTTTGGATTCATAATCTACAGTGGGTCACCCAAGAGCAGTACGATTATACGTACAAAGTCTGCAGTAAACACTTTGAGGCACATTGCTTTGTAGACATGTCACCACGTCTCAAGCCGTGGAGCATACCAACACTGGAATTGCCAGAATTGCCGGATGATAAACCGCTTCACAAGTGCCTCACCGAAGCAGAATGGCACCACATGACGGAGATATGGACAGTGAAACAGAAAGAGCTGCAAATGGCAAAGGCACTGGAACAGTCTGATGAACCTGTGGTTATGCTAGAGAAGGATGACGATCTGCTGGTAGATCCAGACATTGAAAGGCAACAATCACCAACACTGGAAGAAGAGGAGCCGCTGGCATATGACGAGAACAGCTCGCAACAGCCTCTTGAAATGGGAGAACTGGATGTGCAGCTGGAGGTGTCGCACGTTGAAAAAATGTACTCCTATGAAACCACAGGAAAACGTCTGGGTCCAATCCCTTGCTATACTGAACCTGAATCGCCACCACCACCAGCGCACTCTACAAAAGAAAGATGCGCCAATACAACCATGTCAGCCACCAATGGTCGCGCTAGGTACAATGCGAGGCACTGCAGCGTGTATGGTTGTAAAGTAACCATAAATGATATATGCGAAAATGTGAAGCTGCACAAGTTTCCCACATCACTGGATGCCATGCGCAAATGGATGCACAATACACAGGTTGAGGTGAATCTCAGTGTGTCTTGGCGGTTTCGTATATGCAGCTATCATTTCGAGCAGGACTGTTTCAATGGTTCACGGATTCGACGTGGCGCTATGCCCACGCTCCAACTAGGTTCCAGACGTCCTCCTGATATCTACGACAATGAATTTTTGAATTGCAATGAATCGGAGCAGCAGATCGGAGGAACGCCAGCCATAAAGCACGACGGCAATATACGCTTGTGTATACCAGAACCAGCAGCACCGCGCAAATCGAGTATGGTCTGCCAGATCGATGGCTGTAACAATCATATGACTGGCGACAATCTAACGCTGCACAAGTTTCCACATTCGCCAGAGATGTGCGCCAAGTGGCAGCATAATACGCAGGTGCCATTCGATCCAGATTTTCGTTGGCGATATCGCATCTGCAGCGTACACTTTGAGCCAATGTGTCTAGTAAATATGCGTCTTATGCATGGCAGTGTGCCTACGCTGCATTTGGGTCCAAGTGCTCCACTCCAACTGTTTGATAACAACATCGAGGCATTCAGCGCACGTTTGGAAAAACAAAAGTCCACGCCCGAGAGTCAGTTGCTAATTAAACAGGAAAAACTGAAGCAGGAGGAGCTAGAGGATGAGGATTATGATATGGATTTGGACGAGCAGCAAGATGGGCTAAGTCTGCTGGAACCAGAGATGCAACTGCACGAGGATGCAGAACGGTCGGCAGATCAACAAGTGGAGCAAAATTGGAAGCAATTGCAATTGCAAAGCATTGGGCAAGATCA
>JBANCZ010003343.1:298-12895 GCA_037040025.1 Sphaerogastrella javana | reverse complement strand
GTATTGTGGTCTGTCCTACATATTAGTACATATATTTAAATATAGATATAATGTTATATTTATGTTGCTAGATTGCTCATTGTTTTTTTTTTTTATTTTTCTTTTTTGAGCTTATCGTTTAATTTAAGTTTTTGTCATTCTATTTTTAATTTTTTTTATCATGTGGTTTTTTTATAGTTGATTCACACGATGAATCTATTTTCATAAACTTATTTTAGTTGAATTTAATGAATATGGATATTAATGATTCTCAAATTCCTTTTCCTTGCATCATACACAATTGTTTTAGTCAATTTGAAACGTCAAAAGTGTCTGAGATGATGGCAATTTTCATCACATTGAAATTTCATGCATTTCCTGTTCATAAGATTTTGATAACAATGGATCAACTATGATTTTCCTTACATCGCACGATGTCTTAGTGTTGTATTTCCGACCATTTTCCAAAAATAAAAAGATAACTTCATTATTGTTTCTACATAAATTTTTGTTAAAGTATTCACATCTATAATTTGATCGCGAGAGTGCATTATTTCCTTCCTAATTTCACATCATCATACAAGTAGTTTTATCAGGTGTTTATTGTATATGTATCTATGTATCTATGAATGTATCTATGCGCTCTAGCTTTAGCGTGAGTTGTGGTTTGTCTCTTAGCCTTTCACTCGATCGCATTCATATTCACAAATATATATATACATACATATGTATATATATTTAATATATATATATATATATATATGTTTTATTGTATTTACATTTCCTTGCTCTTGCTGTTTCTACAACTTTTTCGGTAATGGTAATGGTAATGCGACATGGCCATGTTTACTTCATTTCGTTTCGTTTCATTTCGTTCCATTTCGTTTCGTTTCGCTTCTCGTTTCACTTGTCGTCTCGTCATCGTCTCGTTTCGCCTCTTTGCCTATGTATTTTCATGCTATTTACTTATGTTTTTCACAAGTGCAATTGAGGTTACTTTCTATTTAAAATTAAATAAATAAGTACGCATGCAAATAAAGCTGAAATTTATTTTTTGAGTGTATGTGTGTGTGTGTGTGTGTTTGTTTGTTGTTTGTTACGTTGTTGTTCTGGTTTTATTTTTCACACAGCTGCCGGCATGCATCAAAATTTGCCATCAATTTTTCTAGCCAAGTTGCCCTTGGTCCAAGCATTCAACTAGATCCAATAGATATTTATTTAACAGAACGAAACAAAGATACAGAAACAGATAACGATACAGATACAAACATAGATGCAGATACTATGAATGCAAAAAAATAGCAATTATACAGATACATAGATACATTAACTTAGGATGCTGATAGTAGAGATGAAGTTACATTGATTATAGATACAGTTTATAGAGATACATAGATACTTAAAGAGTATAAAGATAAAAATACATGTATAGATGCAGATACAGATACGTTTACATATATATAGCAAAGATACAGATAGGTAGATACATATACTTGAGATACTGATACTAGAGATGCAGTTGGATTGATTATAGATACGACATAATGACCTACAGAGATACAACTGCACATACCGATGAAGGTAAAGATAAAGATACATATATAGATGCAGATATAGTTGCAGATACAGATGCAGATACGCATACTTTGGATGCAAATAACAAAGATGCAAAAAGATATATTTACTTGATATATTTACTTGAAAGTTGCAGTTACATTGATTATAGATATATTTTATAGAGATGAACCACAGATACCTATAGAGGTGCACCTGCACATAAAGATAAAGATAAAGACACATATATTGGTGCAGATACAGATGCAGATAGATTTAATGATTGTGCTTGTGCCAATGCCACAAACGCCTCGCTATCCTGTTTGTCTGTGCGTCTATCTATGTATCTATCTGTCTAACTGTCTGTCTGACTGTCTATTTGTCTATCCTTCTATTTGGCTGTCAGTCTGTCTGTTGCGTTTTGTTTGTTGTTTATTTTTATAAATTGTGCGCTCATTTGTATTACTTTGATTACTTTTGCCGCTTCGCGTTCGCCGTTTGTCGTTCGCCTGTTGTGCAGAAATAAATCATTGCGGCTGCGGTTTGTATTATGTGCTCAAAATAATATGCCCCCCATCGCATGTCGTTGAAAATAGGAACACAGCATAAATACACTAACACACACACACACACGTGCTTTTACTTAGTATATACGACTAGCACTAGAGTAGAACAACTAACTAAGAGCATGCTTAACCTGCTAACGGACATTGAATTATTTGCTCTATTTTGGTTGCTTCTGTTCTAGATTTTTTTTTCGCTTTTTTTTATGTATTTCCTATTTTTTTAATACTACATAGTACTAACGGTTTAACTAACTGAAAACTAAAATATGAAATACGTATTAAATGCGTCTCCTCGTTTGGTATTCAAGCAATATTTTCTGCTGACTCAGGCAATTCGAAATCGTGAAGTTGATTTGGGCTAGTGAATAGATGGATAGGGTATATCAGCTGAGAAGGGGGATCAGGAAGAGGGGCATGACAGCGTTTAATGAAATTATTTATGCATGCTGTATAAATGAAATAATATTATGTATTATAATAATAATTAAATGACATCGAGTATACGTGGTTTAGCTGTAGATACATATATACTAAATAGATGTATGCATGGCATGCTACTTATAGAAGAATTTTGTATGAATGAATATGAAATTTTGGCACTCGATACCAAAATGCAAAACGTACCAAAACAAAATACGTTGATAAAACAGAAGAAACATAAACTACGACAAACAACAACAGCGACAACAACAACAACAACAACAAGAAATATTCACACAAAAACAAAAAGCATGAAATCATTTTGTCATGAGCAAAAATCAAAACAGAATACGTAGTATTTGCAACTGTGTGTTCAAGTGTGAGTGTGTGTGTGTATGAGTGAGTGTTTGTGGGTGTTTGTGAGTGTCGATGCTACGCCACCTGTGTATAGGAGGCATATACACTGTAAATAGTATTCACATTGCCGTAGGCATTACAATTGAGCTTCAGATTGAGTTAGAGCTACATATAAACAAACATTCTTAAATAGGTCGATGCTACATGCGATATAATACTTTATACTATACCATCGATATACACAGAGTAATTTGTATATATATAAATATACCATCTATACCGTTACATGGTAGATTTTGATAGTCTTGATTGGGTTATGTTAATTACATTTGTGTGCAAGCAATGGAAGTGAAGGGTAACCAAGACTAACCTATTTTCCTCTTGGGCTTACGAATTTTGTTTACAACTGTTCTCAAATTGAATTTGTTGTGCCACAGGTGTACGATATACGATGTACGATTCAGAGTATACGATTCGTTTAAAAACTAGTTAAATCAGTTTAGAGTTCAATGATTTGTTTTTGATTACTCAGTGATCACTATCGATAGGGTTTTAAATCAACTGCATTTTCAACAATCTCTAGACTATTTGACTCTGGCAACACCCTGTATACTCCAAATAGTGCCTACATATAGAACACTCAGATATAGTTATAGCGTTTAAACACATTTAAGTTGTGTTAATCTTTAGTTCTTGTACTTTTACGCTAAAAATGTCATCATCGAGACACTCTGAAAACATTGTGACAGGCAGCACGCGGATGGCAGGGCCTACCCAACTCATACAAACTCAACCGAACTCAACTGAACTCAACGCAACTCAAGTCATTTGCCGTTTAACGACAAAAATGCCGAAATGGTATATAAATACATCTTGATCTCGTTGAGATTTCTAAAACGATCAAAAACTAAAACGAAAATAAAATTAAGAAAGCAAAAAAGAGAACGTGGCAATGCTACAATTGGTATTATATATATGAATATCTATAGAATTATGAATATATATATATACGTATATATATATATATATATATATATATATAGTTATGTGTGTATCTTAAGCATTTTGAAATGTAAAATCATAAAGTTTGCTTGAGAGACTTTCGCGATTACAATGTGCATAAATATTATTATTTTAATGGTAGTACGGAAAATGAATATTATAATTAATGTTATATTGACTATGCTAAGGATTATGGTAGCGGTAATATCAACAAATAGAATTATTGCTAAAATTTAACAATAATTATGGCTAATAATGAAAACATTCAAACTAATGCATTGTCATAATTAAGTATGGATGTCTGTGTACAGGGTAGCGTGTCGTCATGCATGATTATCACAAGAGAACTTTTACTTTTTTTAGGGGGGGGGGGGCGGTAGAGGGCTTTGTTGTATGTGTGTTTATTCGCATTTTGCTTAGTTTGTGTAAACACAACGTCCCATAATGTTTCCAATTAATAACAATTGCGAATGATATGCGGAATATTTGCCACCTCTTCAAGTGCCAACACAATTTACCAACACAACCACCAACCCCCCACGCGTTCTCCTACATACACATACATACATATCTATATATACATAATATATACATACATAATGCCAATGACGCAGGCTATATGCTCAGTTGGCCAATTTATCAAAATGTTCGCCCTATTAATACGATTACCCACTGTGCCTGCCACAAATTTTATTGATTTCTGCTGAATGAAAGGGTTCTGGGGTTATTATATGGAAGAACAACTACCATATATCTGTATTCCATGGAATTGAATGACTAAAATGCCATATTAGGCAGAAACAAAAATAAAACATTTATGTATTTATTTTAGAACATACTTATATGCTCACATAAAATATTCCTTGAATTGTTGAAATCTCCCATATGAATTGCGTTGAAATTTTCTATATAATTCTTGTTACACTTTTCATTATTTTTGTCTGCTGACGAAGTCGTTTAAGTTTATGATTATAACTATCACCTGCTCGGGCTTTAGCCATTAGTCGACAGAAATTATCGGAAACCGAATAAAAAAAATAGAGAAAGAAATACGGTCGAATCGTATGATAAGAGACAATTCCCACGCATGCACTCGCACTGGACAGCCTAGCACAACTTTTATCATTCCTAAGCAAGGGGGGGAGGAGGTTTGGGGGTGCTGTGTTGGGGTTGTTGTTTAGACGTTATCGCGCATTGCGCATACGCCATGTGCTCAATGTCGTCATCGGAAGTGATTTGTTTATCGATCTGTTGCTTATAGCTCAAGCAATAGCAACAACAATACAATTACGAGCGCAAATACAAATGTGAATACGAATACGAATACGTATGTGAATGTTGTTGAAGAGCGCTTGACGAAACCCGTCACACCCACCGCCCCCCTGATGCCTCTCAAGCTCACATACACCCACCAACCATCAAACATGCTCGATCCATGCTCTTTATTTCATTTTAATTGTTATCGGGAAAAATAGTACGTGAAATCGGTGTATATGCATGCATATTGTCTATGCTTAGGCGGGGTGTGGAACCGGAATCTGGGACTACGATTGTGACTGTGATTGCGACTGCGACTGCGACTGCTACTGCTACTGATACTGGGGCCGGGCAACCAGTCGAGCATTAAATAAATAATTGGCTGACTAACGTCATCGCCGCACATTGCGTGAGCTTCTTCCTTCAAAAATGTTGATTAGCAGCTGCTGCCGCTCTGGCCCGGTTAATCACGTCAATAAGCCACTAGCTAGGCCCCTCTTCATACCTCTCTCCAAGCGGTTGCCATCAAGCCTGTAGGCCGTAGACAAGTCGAGTATGAAGACGGTGCACGTACCGTTGAAATTAGCAACTCTTCCTGCATTTTGTCTTACATGAATCCAATGCCACTTGTGATACAAAGCCAGACTCACTCACACACTCACTTATTCCCTCACTCATCCACTCACTCATCCACTCACTCACTCACTGTCTAATTGTATGTTGTCTGTTGTCTGTCTTTCTATCTATCTATCTATCCATGTGTCTATATCTATCTATTTGCTTGCTGTGACGCCTGAGGCACGTAATTGAATACGAATGGCTTAATTTTCAGTGGATTTATTTTTATGGCCTAGCCACAATTATACAATACATTAAAGTGGCATTTAAATTTCCGGTTCTAATTGAGCTATGGCTAACGTTTAGGTTATTACAATGATTGCAAATCGTTGACAAACCGTCAAAACAATCGATATCGATAGGCAATTAAAAACATTTCGTATATCATAATTCATTTAATAGCTATATTTTCGCAAAAGATTAATGTATTCATGTTATCATCCATAATATTTAATAATACCACGTGTACTTGTACCGCTCGTCTGAACTCCGGTCGCATGAAACAAGTTTGAAGTTCAGCACCCCTAACAAAATAATTAAAAGAGATAGAGAGAAAAAACAAACACACATGCCATTAAACTCATTGTGAGTAGTAGCACCCTGCACCGTCCCCACTACCCCCCCCCCCCCTTGAACATAGTATATAATATATATTTAGAAAAAGAGAGAGAGAGGAGAGATATACATATAGTATTCGTTATGAAACTCGTTTAGGGTCGTCAGACTTCAACCGAAATACGCGACAGAATCTTAAATACTTTTCAAGCGACAAGTTTCGACTTTCAACTCAATTCGCAAGTCAGCATGTGCGTATAAAACTAATGTTAGCACATGTTTATAACCCTACATGTGACTGATCTTCATGTATAGTGTACACCGGTAACGTATGGTCGTAACACTACTTAGTCTAAGCTTATAGAAAATACATATTTCATGGCCATACCATAGTATGTATCTATGAGATACAATTGTATTTTACAAATGGTATCATTATTCTGACCCATAGTACTACTGTATTACTATCAATTATATTTTACTATCGTATAAACTGTCTTAACTATGCAGGCCAGTGCATACGAATCTGTATTCTTGAAAAATTTCATCTTACCAAAGTTAGATAAATATTCGAAAAATAATATGAATATTTGCTGTTTATTCAGGTTTCAGTTAATCCCATTAAAATTGGAATTTTATATATAATTTGATTCAATAATATTTATTGGTAATCTTTTGGCCAAGGTCAACTATAATTCACACTATCTGATGAATATAAATTGCAATCGTATTTCATCTATGAGCTGCAACTTGTTAAATAAGCCAAACTCAATTTTGAAGCGTTAACCAACTTTAGTTGATATCTATGATCTACTCTAGTTACATTTCGATCCCAACTATGAGTAGAGAGTTGTGCAAAACTGTGTACAGCTTGGCAATACGCATAAATTATGCAATATGCTATCGAAAACCTAATAACTTGTTTGAGATACAAATGGTTTTTAATATATATATATATTTATTTATTTATTTTTTTTTTTTTTTGTTGCGCTCATATGAACATTATATAATATGCAAACTAATTAAAAGGTAACAAAAGATTGTCATTTCTGTTTGATGTTCAAAACTTCAAACAAATTGTCCTTAATCAAGCTTGACTTCCACACAATTCTGCACATGTCGGTTGTCTGTTGTTGCCCTAAGGCCCCAAAGACCCCAGCTGAAAAGCGCGCGCATGCGCTGATCATAATGAGCAAATACATCACGTTGATGAACATCGTAATCATCTTTTGAGTCTTGTGTGTTGCCATCCGAAAAATTGCCACGTTTTTTGCGCTGTTTTTGTTTTTTTGTTTTTTTTTTTTATACTTTTTTTTTCTTTTAGTATTTGCATCTCCTTTTTGTGCGCTCCCCTTAATGATCTCCTTTGTTGGTTTCACTTCACTTCAGCTCGCCAGCATTTTGAGTTAATTTTTCTTTTTTTTCCCGCCTCTTTTTCTTTTTCTTCTTGTTTTCTTTGCTTTTTCTTTGGTCGTTGCTTTTTCATCTTTTTTTTTTTAAGTCTTTTGACTGTTGGCTTCAATTCGAGCGGTGGCTGGTTTCGATGACTACGTCGGTTTCTGTTTCTTTTTCTGCTTCGGTTTCTATATCTGTGTCTCCGACTGTATCTGTGTCTCTTCGTGGAATTCATTCAACTTTGATCACAGGCACACACACACATATAGAGACGCTTACGCATCGCTTGGTCTTTAGGAATTTGTGAATGATGCCAATGTGATCGTAATGATGTTGCTTCTTAATCATGATGTTGCTCATGATGGGCTTTTGCTGCCACAAATAGCCACACGCGCCCCAAGCGCATTACAGTGCATTTCCGTTTTGGCAAACGTTGCCCCATGTCGAGTGTGGCAAACAGGGCAGCCGAATGCAAACCAGGGCTACCCTAACATTTCTAAATTATTGTATATACATATATATTTGAATATATTTATATATATATATATATATATATATTTGATCGTGTGTGTGATAACCTGTATGAAGCATTTCATTTGGTTTCAACGAACTCGCTCTGATTTCATTTCTGAAAAATTATGACACATTTTAATGACTTGATATTGCATTGATTTCGAATTCAAAACAATTTTTTGTATTTTTCTACATTTTTTTTTTATTTGATTTCTTATTGCCTTTTATAACTACACTAAGTTTAAGTATAAACGAATTCTCATCAATTTGTTCACTTAAATTTTGGATTATTTTGAGTTTTAAGGGATCTTTCACATCTGATTGAAATCTTTAAATTTCTTTTAAATAGTTTTGCATGCTTAATATATTTTATATAGTTTATTTATACTACTTATTGTGTATTGAAAGTTCGATTTTAAAACATTTTCTTATCAATGTTTGCTATCGATATTTTTTCGATTTCTTTTAAATGAAATTTAAATATTTACCCTATTTGTAGGGTATTGAAGATGATATTTGAATTAGTCTTTTGACAGCTTTGCATCGTTTTATGTGTGTCTGTGTTTGTGTGTCAGTGTGTGTGTGCGTGTGTGTGACTATTGGCTTTAACCGCTACGCAATTCCATTCAGGCAACAAACCGATTAGATTCATTTCGATTCAAATTAAATCGATGCGATCGGTCGTCGCCGTCTTTTGCGCATTTTTTTCTCTACTCTTCTTTTCTCTTCCTTCTGTTTTCTTTTTTTTGTCTTTCATAAATCACAGTACATAACTACCGGCCGGGGTTTGTGGTGGGGTGGGCGGTTCTTATAGGACTGTGGGGTGTGGTGCATGTTGGGGTATTTGTTTTGAATTTGAATGAAGATTTTGTGATACGCCAAAAATTACACTACAAATTAAAAGTATCTTTCACATGGACACAAGACCAAAGGGGGTGCACTGGGTGTGGTGGGTGGGGTATACACACACATAGATACACTCACACACACACAGATACTCTCACACACATAGAGTAAATGTAGACAGTCTCAGAGTCACATGGAGCGGCGCTAGGCACGAGCTGGTACCTGTTTACTGTAGTCGTTTGGCTTGCTGTATATTTTTTTTATTTTTTGGTTGTATTTATTTTAAATTTTTAATTTTCGTTATTTTTTTTTTAATCTTCCTTTTTTGTTTTATTTGGTCATTTGTTGTATTTTTGCTTTTCTTAATATTATTATTATTAGTTTGTATTTTTGTTGTTGTCGTTCATGTGTATATGTTATTTGCTGAGTGTTTGTGAATGTATTTGAGTGTATGTGAGTGTATATGAATGTTTGTGAGTGTGTGAGTGTTTGTGAGTGTGTGATTTTGTTTATTAAAAGTACGTTTCGGTTAGGTTATGTGCCGTTATACGTTTTGGTGAGCGGCAAAAGTCATAAAACAAATTGCAGAAATTCCAACAAAGTGAAAGCAACGAATGTTTCTACGTATTGTCTTGTGGGCGTGGCATCCGCATCCGGGCCCACTGATGAGCTCCAAAATTTATGTACTTGCCGTGAAATACTGGCTGCTATTTCTGGCATGTGGCATGCAATTCAATTCGAATACCCAAAACAATTCAATGAATCAACAACAAGCTATAAAAATATCTATTCAATTCAATAAACAACAACAATCACAATAACAACATCAACAACAATAACAACAATTAAATAAACACAATGCTCTATAGCTAACAAATTTTATTTTTTTTTATGTTTTATTTTTTAAGCAGATTTTATAAAAATAAACTCATGTTATAAGCAAAATTTCGAACTTGAAATCCTTATGCAAATATCTATAAATTATATTTTAGAATCTAACAAAATAAAGCAAAAAAAAAGTAAAGCTTTAATAACAAATGATCTCAAAACATGAATCAATATGAATATGCATATTTTGTAGTTGTATTTTGTATCGTATACATTATGAATTTCATTATCATAATGATGATTTACTCACAGAAATATTACAAATGAGTGGAAAAGGCGAGAAAAGTTATATAGACAGTTGACCATCAACGGTTTTATAAACTTTGTTCATCTGTATAAAAGTCAATGAAACTTTAAAACCTAAGATACTCTTAAAGCTATAGACATATGTTTGTATAGATAGCTACATGGAGCTGTTATTCATTTGGGCTTGAAACGAAGTATTTAAATTTATGTAAATGTATAGTAATTATTATATATAAAGAATCACTTCTGCTTAATTACGAACTAAGTTTTAGTATTACCTGTAGCCTGATTCATAAAGCTCTTCTGCTACCCCCTCATTCATTCATTCATTCATTCATGCTCAGGTGCATCCACATGAAACTGGCCAATGCACACGTAGAGCTCATGCACCGATACGTGGGGGCAACAAGAAACATTCATCGAACAGACATGCAACACGTGCTACCCCAACAAGTTTCAGTGTGACTCTGTGACAGTAACTGTCACTGTCACTGTGACTGTGACTGTGACTTGGGGGGTTTTAGGTTGTGGCACCCAATATCAAAATACCATTATAACTTCTACTATAACTACAACCAGAATATATATATATTCAACTTATCAAGTTGTTGTACTACGTAAAAATTCACTGGATGATTCACTCTGTCGTCATCGATAGCCAAGAGCGCGCCATATGAATCGTGAATTATATTTTTCTATACAACGTTCTGCTTCGCTCTTGCTTTCTTGACTGTGTTGGGTTTTTTTTTATTCGCCCGGTCTCTTTATTGTTTATATCAGGCTCGGCGCTAATCAGGGCGTTTAGTTTGATTTGAACTGCAAGTGCAGGCGGGTGAATCGAATACCGAGCATTGAGTGTTTCGCGTAACTTGAGACGTGTTTTAAGCGATTTCTTATTTTTGAAATATTTAATTTTTTTTTTATTGTTTTTGTGTTTAACTTTGATCATATCTATGTGTAGAGCGTCATGCATGCTTTACTTGAAGAACTGTGGCAAATGCAGCTGTTTAAACTTTGTATGTAGATTAACACTAGTTAAACCGTTTCTATTTTAATATATCTAAATCTTTCTATATATTTTTATCTGATTTTTTACAGATGACAACATGCAACGCAACAACAGCAACAACAGCAAACGCTGTGCACAGAAATACAGCAATGGCAACATAGCAGCAAACACAGCAACATCAGCAACAGCAACAAATGCCTATCAACAGCAGCAACATGGCAACAACAGCAACAACAACAGCAACAACAAACACACACGTAAAACACGTTACATCAATAGCAAACGACACCAGGAATCCAATGCGAGCTCTTACAATATGCAAAAGCGATCGAATGCATTGGGTGTTTCTGGTTCGTCCTGGCATCTTTTTGTCACTTCTTCATGCATCGAAGGTGAGTACTCGAAACAAAATCACACAACGCTGATTCACATATTTATTATTGTATACTAACGTTGTACACTTGGTGTTGTTTTTATAACAAAAACAAAATTCCAAGCAAATCGCCCCAGCGATCACCATGAATCATCAGCGTCGTTGCTCGTCTGATTTCTCCAGCTTTATGTAGTAATATAGTCAAAGTTTTCGGTCAGCTGTTGAACCCACCCATACACTCGCAAAATGTAACACGATTATGTGTATCTGTGTGTGTGTGTGTGTGTTGGTGTGTAAACCCACATCCATGCAAAGTGAGTAGACTTACGGTCAGAGTAAGATTTATTGGAACAACCGCTAGATACAGTAGCGCACATGATTATGCACACAGTTGCCTCTAATAGATCATTTGAATGGAACAGCATTTAAATACTGTCTACACTCTATAGAGAGTATAAAAACATTTATCATTTAATGTTATTCAACTCATTTTAGTCAAATGTGCAAAATAATCTTGAAGTTTTCAAGCTTTTAGTATAGATCACCAATCATTCTATAATATAGTTAGTTTTAGTTAATGTACCAAAATTAAACATCGATTTGGATTCTATTCATAGATATCTTTACAATGCAATTAAAATCTGCACTTTAAGCATGATGTCGCTATCAAAATGTCCTAAAATAAGTTCATTTATAGCTAGTACAATGCATCTTTATTATTATATACTCGATCTATAATATATCTTGCAATCTAGCCATGCTATTTGTATATTTACACTATATTTCTGTGGTTTACAATTTAAATGAGCCCCTCATATCAGTGAAATAACATTGTACAGGGTACTAATCAAATGTTCCTATGTAATAAAATCAAAGGCGTAGCTCTTTGACTTGCGTTGAATGATTTTATGGTCTGTTTTTTTTTTTTTTTTTTTTTTTTTTAAGCACATCTTCAACAGTGTTTCTTTTTCTCCTCCTTTCCCACCGGACTGGCTTAAATTGTAGTACGCGTGTAGTAC
>JBANCZ010003342.1:0-12895 GCA_037040025.1 Sphaerogastrella javana | reverse complement strand
ATCGTATACAGCCTAGGCCAATTTCTTAAACAGCATTTTGTTTTGTTATTTGTTTTTTGTTTTTGTTTAGTATATGTTAGAAAAGCCAATTGTACTAGTTGCTAAGTAATTACAATTAACAACAAAAATAAACGCACACATTTATATATACATCGATATATAATGTTATGTACAAAAACAAAACAAAAACAAATTGTTTTGTTATTGTCACGCGCCAAACAAAAACAAAACTCTTCGAGCGAAGCAACAACAGAACACAATCTTAACTATACAATAACAAATACCAATACAGAATTCTTAATATATACATATATATATGTATAGATGTATTTATATACATATATGTATGTATTTACCATAATGAAACGCTTGTATTTGTATTGCATTAACTGCGACACAACATTCTAAGAATGTGTTAGAAATATTTGAAATTTTTGTTTTAGTTAAGTTAAGATAGAATATGGAATATATAACGCATATGTATATTGTATATAAATGTAACTCCAAACTGACATTGAACAACATAAAATATTTTCGTTACTTGGTTTCTTTTTTTTTTTTGTATTTCTGTTTTTAGTTGTTTTTTTTTTTTTTATAGATATATTTACAACGCAAAATCAATTTTAAAACAAAAAATTCAATAAAAATTAAATACATTTTTTTAATGAGGCTGTAGCAGATATTAAATAAATTTAGTCATGAAGCTGTTAAGAAACACTTGATGTCAATTAAATATAAGTAGGTGAAAATAAATAATAATGGAAATGAATCAAATTATTTTATTAAGATACAAGAATGAGAATGTAGGGGGAATGCGAGGCACTGAGGCTTATTAATTTATACATTTTTCATTACTAAAATATTAGTAATTCCATACTTTTGCTAAACATCTGAAATAATTAGAAATATATATTCTTTGAAGACTATACTAATCGAGCTTTATTTGTATTTATATAATCTATCATAATTACAGCTGTTATAGCACTGACCCGAGCCATCTTGAAATTACACTCATATATTATTTTAGAACCTCATTACTATTTGCTACATAATATATTTTACTAATATAATCTAATATCTTACTAAAATTCTGAACAGCAACGGTAGGGAACAAGTCAATTGATCCAACGGATCGGATTCTGATCATCTCCAAGGAAAATAACGCAATCACATTCATTTAACGACAAGAACACGATCGTATTGCAGCCCTCTAGAATATAACAAATACTTCAAAAATACAGGTCTTTAGAAGCGTAAGTAAACCTTCAACAACATTATTTAAAAATTGTATGTACAACCCTTAATAGAATACATACAATAAGAACTCTTAACTTTCTATACATAAAGCAGACAGACATTATCCCAGAACATTTGTATAATCAAAGCTTAGCCCAATATCATAGTGTGATATTTTAAGTATATATATTCTAATAGTTCATTTCTACTAGACGGTGCATCCAGAGGTGGTAACTTCCAGCTTCCCTGTCAATTCTCGATTTTTAAAAGTAATTAAATCACGATGGAAGGAAAGGCATCCGAAAAGCAATCACACAACGGCACAGCCATGTCTCTTTATTATCAGGGGCAGCGCACCAGCAATGGGAAAGGAGGACAATGCAACATCGATACTCATCTATGGGACGGTATTGCCTACATCTATGTCAACTCGAAAACTAAAGAAGCTGGCCTTGACTACCTAGCTGATAATATTAAAACAACAAACCTCAATGTCATGCGCATTGTGGTGATGTGTCAGGATACAACCGAAGCTTTTGAAATCCATCGACAGTTAGGCAAGCGTGGCGTTGGCTGTGTCCTGTTGAAACCGAACAAACCGTTCGAGATGCTACCAATTATTCTTGATTTGTGGGCTGAAGGCTTACACGGTTCGGTGCTGGTGCTGTGCGACGAGGTGTTGCAGCAGTTGATTCGCATGGATTACAAGGTGAATGTAAACTATCTGATACATTCCACGCAACCATTGCCACATATACATCAACGGCGCGTACAGACGCTACTTCATGCAACAAGCTCTGATAAAAAAGTTATTCTAACGATGCTATACGATAAATCCCCGGAGACAAATACATTGTCAGAAAAAGTGAACACTGGTCCTAAAAATGCATCGGTCGCTGAGAAAGCCAAAGCTATAAGGGCTCACACTGTAAAAGACAGTACTCCAAAGTCGTCAGTGGTTCTATTGCCACTAACTATAAAAGAAGGCTCTGTCGAGGATCGTGGTTCTATCTCGTCGGGATCATCGACATCATCCAGCAAAGAACATGAAGAGTTAATATACACATACCACAAATATGGAGTTTTTGCTTGGAGCCTCTACAAGCAGAAAGCCTCTTCAACTATACTCAATGTACCAGCGCTGTCGGCAAATATTAAGAAAGTTATGGGGGATCTCGGTATAGGAAATACCCGCGCCAAAAGTGTACAACGCTATGCCTGGATACATTTGGCTAGTAAACGATCCCTCAATGTCATTGCCAATAACAAAACGGGCAAGACCTGGTGTTATCTACCAATTCTATGTCAGACGGCGATTAATGCATTGAAACGATTGGACAAACAGGACTACGGTCCCAGATGTATAATCGTGTGTTCTCAATTAAATGAAGGCACTCAGATATCGAAGTGGTGTACAAAAATGATGCTTGACTCGCCCATTCAAATTAGTGTTATTACACTGCTTGAACATAACGATCTTTTAGCGACAGCACGAAAACTGAAAAGTCCTTGTGGCATATTGGTTATCACTGCTGATCTCATGTGGCAGCTACGTATGCTGCATAACAAGAGTACGCCTATATTCAATCCCCAGGCCATAAGCTGCTTGGCTTTAGATAACCTGGATGTTATGTTGCGTGGCAACTGGATGTCCTGTGAGAAACTATTTAAATGGCTATTCTATTTCCTGAAATTTAACCAAGAACATACACAATTGTGTATTGTGGGTCGTTTGTGGAATGGTTCCTTGATGCGTTGCCTAAAGTCTAAGCTAAGTGATCTGCTGCTCCTATTTGAGGATGCACTGGAAGCAGCCGCTTATGGCAACATTAATTTCAATATAACCTTAATCGAGGCTTCGGACAGCGACAATAATATTGTAGAAATGACCAAAGGCAACAAACGGGAGCAAAAGCGGGTGGTTGTGTCCTGTCAAACTAGGGAGGAAGCCACTCATATAAGTCAATTACTTAACCAGCACAATGTACTGAATGCAATTATAAAACAAGGGAACCCGTTATGGCAATCCGATCAGTCAGCCACCGTACTCATTGTGCCCGATGAAGCAGTGTCAGGGCTTCGTGACGGCGGGCCTATTGACCATTTGATCCACTATACACCTGCCAAATTTTGGCCACTATTCAAGGCACGATTTACCCTGTTCTATGGCAATTATCGGGAACCCAATAAGGTGCGCGACCAAGGCGCTGCGACAACTATAGTCGTGAGTAAGAACGATGCTAAAACCGTTTGGTTATTGGCCGATTTTCTGTTAAAGCACGACAGACCTGTACCAGATAAGTGGCTGACATTTCTTAGTCAACATCGTATCGAAAATGAGAATATTGATAAGTGCTCCCAGCGCACCGTATGCAACCAGCTGCTGACCTTTGGCAATTGTTACCGTCGTTCCTGTCAATATCGCCATATTCTGGATAAAGATTGGAATCTGTCACTCTCATTCTATTTGAAAATATATCAAATTAAATTTCATGTTGTTTATTGCCGTTCCCCAAACCAAATTTCTATAAAGCGACCCAAGTTCGAGATAAACGATTATACTATGGGCATTCCCATAACCAAGCTGGGCAAACAAATGCAATCGTTTTATCAGAGTAAGTGTAGGCAACGTCCACATCCAAGTCCAGGTCCTGGCCACATTTGCGTGATTAAGCTTAACAATCTGTATGAACGCGTTGAGGTGTTGACTTTAATTGAGAACAATCAAGTTAAGGTGAAACCCTTGGATTTCGGCATTGATTGTCCAATGGTAGACATTCATGATTTATTGATATGTGAAGATCAATTTAAACATAAATTTCCAGAGGTTATCGATCTTCGAATAACTGGCCTAATGCCGTTAAATATGGAACGCGTTTGGCCCGCGGATGATACGAAGATGGTACGCAAGGAATTCTTTAACAGACAACGAAATGGAATGCCACGTCCGGTATTTACTGCCAAGGTGGATTTTATTTTCAACAATGTGATATTCGTGAACAATATACATGACGAGAATGGCAACGACCTCAAAAGTTTTGTCCTTAGTAAATTGAGAGCACATCAAGATGACAATGTAATAATGCGACTAGAAACACTAGTTTCTAGTACATTGCTAAGTAGGGTTTTCAAGACTTAAGTCCCAGAGATTAAATAATTGAAGCAGCTATATCGCCAATGTATATCATTTTCAAATGTTTTATAATATTTATATGCAATCAATAAAAAACTAAAATGGACCAATTTAAAGTTAGTCCTGAACACCACTAAAACCTAATCCAATATGAGTATACAATTATATGGACTGCATAAACTGTCGTAAGTTAGCCATATCAAAAGTCTATTTAAATAGCAACAAAACGGAAATGAACAAACTTTCCCACAGTTTAGCCATTGCGAATGCGATTTAAACAAAACTTAGCTGTAGCAAGCAAAAACCAAGCTAAAATAATGCCAAACTATACCTGTTTTTGAACTGTCATAGATTTTCTACTCTCATTATCAATTATTAAGTATTTTTTGAGCACACAATGTCCGTTCGCAATTAAGTTTTAGCTGCACAACGAAAGAAATTAAAAGAATTCTAACACTTTGCACTTGTAAACCTTGGTGAACGCCCCAATGTCGTATCAGCTGTGTGTGTCTGTGGCCCTGGTTGTTTTTCAGTTGCTTTAGTTTTAGTTTCAGTTTAAGTTTGAGTTGTTGTCAATTGTTGTTGTTTTATTTAGAGCTCTTTGTCTTGGTCTGTGGGCCATTGCCGTGGCAACGGCTACTTGTCAGCCCCATACATATTTATACCCATACCCATTTAGTCAAACCCATGCCCCCATACAGCTAACACTTGCTCTGCACCCCATAGACTAATACACTATGCAGTATCCAATACACAATACCCAATACCCATACCTAATCATGCCTAGTTGTGTGCTGAGCTGAGCTCAGCTAAGCTACAATGTGCCTAATACATAATAAATCAATGCGAGCACGTCCGGTGCGCTCTAATAGAAAGCCATGCCACCGTAAGTTGTACGTGTTGGACCCACGACCGACCGACCGACCGCCCACTCTGGCCGCCCCATTTGAAATGTGGTCGAAACTTTGGATTGTTTGACCATAACATATAGTTGAAGAGTGGGCAGGATAACTGTAACTGTTACTGTAACTGTTAACTAGAAATTGGAGAAGAGCATGAGCGTAAAGCGAAAAGCTGTCAATTCGAAAAGCCAGACGACACACAGTCTGGTCATGTGCTGACCCTGGTAATTAGATAAGTGGCCTCAAGGTCAGGGTATTAAAAATGTGAAGAACTCGCACCCCCCCATGTGTAACGAAGACTAAACAAACATAAACACTGAATAGAATGAAAGCAGGAAAACATGATAGGAAGCGCACAAAGCAAACCAACGAACAAACGAACGAACAAACAAACAAACCAAATCATATATAGAGTTTAAAGAGTAAGTGGTAAATGGTAAGTTCTTTATATTTTTCATCTTTGTGAGCAAGTCAAACATCCAATTAGAAGAAACACAGAATATAGAATATATGTATATAGTACACAGAACTTCAAACAAAAAACAACTCAACACAAATGATATATAGTATGTATATTTATATTTTTTTAATTATTATATTTTTTTTTTTTGGGTATAGTATAGTTGTTATGTTCTGGTTTATTTTGGGATGTAAGCGCTTGGTATGGTATCTTTTTTGTGGTTAGTTAGGATAGGGAAGCTGGGAGCTTTTTAAAGGATTAAGTTTTTGGGGGTAAAGGGTTAGACGGACAATATTCATTCCATTTTTTTTTTTTTTTTTTGGGGTTTGGACTGAACTTGACTTGTGCAAAACACACTGTGACAAACTCAACGAACTTACCATCGTGTAGTGGATCTATCGTGTGTATCATTAGCTGTAATAGGCCATGACGGAATTTTGCACCGGTTTGTGTACTACCAGCGGTCCCACCACTGCTATTACCTGTAGCGCCCGCATTGCTCGTACCGGCAGCACCCGAACGGGTCTCGCTGGCTGCTCTAGATGTTACCGAACCGCCTGGCTGTGTGGCCATCGATGTTTCCGAGGAGTTGGCCGCATTACCCTGAAGCGAAGGGAAGAACGTAGGTACGGGTGGTACGGTTACGGTAATACGGTAACGGTTTTACGTTTTACGGTTTTTCAGTTTTTCATTTTATTTTCAGAGTTTTCATTTTACGTTTATGTTCAGAGATTTTTTTTTTATATTTTATTTGGAAGAACAGTGTAAATGTTGTTAGGGGTGTTTTTTTTTTGTAATAATTTATTAAATGGTAAGCATTTTGGTTGAGAAAAAGGTGAAAAGAAGAAGAAGAAAAGTTGATTATTGCATTTTGTATAAATTTACAGTTTCGAGTGTTGAGCGAAGTTGTTCTGGTTGTTGTATTGTTGCTGTAATGTTGTATGTAGTTAGTAGTTTGTTGTTGTTTCAGCTGTTGTATTCTTGCTTGAAGTATAATTGAGTTTATTAAGTGCAATTAATTAGTAGCCAATACTTCAAAGAAAACTAACTTACTAAATCAAATGCAATAAATCAAAATGTTACTTTCGAAAACAACAAAAAAAAAAACAACACAGAATACAGAGTTATAGGTAAACAAATACTCTATTTAAAGACATAAGGACCACAATTTCCGAAGATATTCAAGACGAAACTTGCAAAACTTTGGCACAATAGATTTATAGACTCGTTTTGAAGTCGGTACACAAATTTAATTAGGAACGTAAGTGTATTGCACAATCATATAATATTATGATATAAAGATTCGAAATTGCAAGTATGCCTTATTAATGGACTGTTATAAGCATTGGGTTTAAAGTGCAGCGAAATCAAAACACAATTTTTAACAGTGCAGTTTAGGTACTTTTGTTTCGGAGTCTGATATTTATATATATTTAATATACAGCTGAAGGATTTTTTATATATATATATATAGACTATATGTAGGTGGTGCATACAACTGGAATCGTCAGGTGTAAACAGCAAGGCTTGAACCACAGTCGCTGTTGTGGCTTTTCTTTGTGGCAATGCATACATGTCACTCAGATTTCATTTTATTTATTTATTTATTTATTTTTTTTTTGTGGTCTTCAACGAAAATAGGTAAAATATTTATATCAACAAAAAAAGGTCTTGTACATATTAAAATAATACTAAATGAGTTAAAATATAATTTAAATATATTACATAAACATTAAGCTTATTTTTTTGTTTTACGTAAATTTTGTTTCGTTTTGCAACTGTTTTTTTTTTCAGTATACATACAAGCTTCAGTTTTCAATGATATTTTTTTGTATATATTTAAGAAAAAAATGTACATATATATATATACTTTTTTTTATTTGTCAAAGCGCAGTGGGAAGTTTTGTTGTATTTTATTTTGCCTTCATAGAAAACGTAAAACAAAGACTTTTAGAATCGAGAATAGAGAATTGAGAACTTTTGAATCGAAACAAAGAATGAAAATGAATTAAAAACTCATCAGAACTCAGCTTTGAGCTGACTTCTGATGATGACTGGCCAAAGAAAGCTTCAGAAGTGCGAAAAAGAAAACCAAAAGAAATGAAAATGAAATCAAAATCAGAAATAGAAATACATTCTACATAGATATGTGAAAAATAGTTATAGATATATGATAAGTAATGACTAATGTTGGTACATACGAAACGACTATACATGACATATCTAGTGATAATTTGCTATAGTATAATAATTAAGATATATTATAGATGCATGTCAAGTGTAAATTCTTGAAAGAAACTACTCTAGGTATTTACATAGATAATACTAGAATTTATAATACGCATTGCTATTTGTGTGTTATAGGTATGTTATATATGCATACATGTATATATATATACATATATATAAGTATATAGTAATATATGTGAATAGATGTGCATATGATTAGACAGAACGTGTTCCCATTCATAAAATCGCTGCGTCTGTCGTAGAGAACTGGGGCAGGTGTAGGGCAAGTCAAGTTCAGATCGAAACTAGCCGCATAGCTCTAACTAACTAACTAGCCTGAGGCCAATTAGCGTATTGGCTCGTGCCCAGGTGAACTACCTCATGGCTCATTATAATGCTAATTAATGTTAAGTCATGTTGTTTTGCCAGTTTAGAGAGAGACAGCTGTACCGAGTCATTGTCGCTATCTCTCACACTCGAACTGAGGTTTCATGTTTCGTTGTTCGTTATTCGCTGTTCGTTATTCGTTATTCGTTATAACTGCAAAAAATCACTCAAACTCATTGACGTAAAACTTAGAGGATCTGTGAAATTCAATACGACTCATTCGTACAAAAATAGACAAGTGAGAAGGGGTGGAGGGGGGATGGGAGAGCGATTAAGAGGGTGTTGGAGAGTGTGCATGTGGGAGCTAGAAGATAGAGAGTGAGAGCCAGCGAAAGTGGACTAACGGACTAAGGTACTCATTAAGCCATAGAGGAATTCAGAGAGAGGTCGGAAGAGCTAAAGAGAGAGTAATAGGTAGGGCAATTATAGAGTTGCACTGTTTGAAGAATGGGAGAGACTAGAAGATTCTACGGGAAGAGAGAAAGGAGAGAGAGAGAGAGTACAGAGTAAATCTTAACACTTATTCATCATTTTCTTTTGATTGATGGTAAAATTGAACCCAATTAAATTTAAAACTAGTTGTACATTTCTTTTCTTTTTATTTTCTTGGGTGTAATTGTGTGTGTGTGTGTGTGTAATCATGCTAAAAGCATTTTATAATAAACGCAGTTGCTTAAATCACATAATAAATTTATTTAAGCACGCGTGAATCACTTTTGCTCAACAATTTTAAAAAACCTCCAGCAGTTCGAAAATTTCGCCCAAGCAAACACAAAAAAATAAATCCAACGAACCGAACCAATCCGAATCGCAATGATACGAACCAAAAAACAGCCAAAAGCCGAAGTCAGTAGAAAAAGCGAACTGTGAGCAGTTGACCAAATGATTTAAGAAATGCAAATTGAACCCCAATGACTCGGGTCTTGACTCGTGGCTTGAGCTTGAGCTTGAGCTTAAGTCTCGACAGTTCGATTAAGTGAACTCAAAAGGGGGCTCAATTTGTCACTCAACCTGTTCAGTGGTATATATATCTATATATAGACAGTTGTATATAGTTTTATTCAATTGCAATTTGCCCACCTGACTCGCTGTAGCTGAATGGGGTAGACCCCACTAAAAACCAGTTCCAAGAATTAATGCAGATATTCCTGGGAATTTGAATTGACGTAGAGATTTGTTTACGTTTACGCTTAAATCGATATATACATATATATGCATATATCTTTATATAAAGCTTGTATTCAAAACTGTTTATGATAAACAATATAAACTCCCTCCTACTTCCAACTTTACTGATACGATATAATAAAGACCAAAGACAGACAAACGGAAAGACAGACTCAAAGACTAACTGAACGATAACTCGCCTCAGTTTGACTCAGTCTTAAGACTCACTTGACATATGCTCTCTCTTTCTCTCCATCTCTCACTCTCGTTCTCTGTCTCTCTTGCTCGCTCTCGCACTCTGTCACTGTGACTAGCTCTGTCTCAATATTGTTTTGTTTCTTTCTTTTTTTTTACTCAGCGCTCGGGCTTTGAGCTGTGCTGCTGTCTGTGTGAGCGTCTGTCTGGTGCTCGGCGTATGTGAGCTGCATTGATCGCTTGATTTGTCGATTGGCTGCGCTGTCTGCTTTTATTATATAGCAGGGTTATGCGCTCTGTGCACATCATTTAGTAACGAATCTTTAACCCAAACGCAACGAATACTACTTGTACTTAATAATTGAAAGCGCGCGCGAACGCGTTGAAAGTGTGAAATATGTTTCAGAAAAGGATTATCGAACTATTTACATTACTATTTTATTGGATGGTCGTTACACCAGCCATATATCAATATTGTAAAACACAAAATTGGATACGATGGGATCTAAATATACCGTTTCAATCGTTTTCGGATCATGCCACATTCGCGCTATGCTTACTTGCTGGCTATGTGACATTCTATCGCATTATCATCTTCATCTATATGAAGCTGAAAGTTTGTGATGTGAAAATGTGGCACAATCTAAAGAAAACCCAGGAGGATCCGGAATCACAGCTTAATCCGAAAAAATCTCACTATCAGGCCGTATCTACAGAAAATTTGGATACTGTCGATGGGAAAACTAAGACCAATTCGATGCCCAAAGTCATACGCACCATCAGCCATCCGCTGTTGGTTGAAAGCGACTTGGCACGCATCCACATTAAGCACGAGACACGTCCATTACCTTCTACGTTGCCAAGAGAGCAACAGCAGCGTTTGGCCAAGAATGCCATCTCAAGTCCAACGCCTAGTCTGCGCTCAGCCCCTCCAGTGCCATCGACACCACCCCGGACACCGGGACAGGCACGCAAGCTAAGTCATGGGGTCATCATGTCACCAGATGTCCTCATGGGAACCACACCGCCGCCCCACAGAGGTGCCAAGACGTAGACGAGGATCATGGATAGATGGAATGTCGCGAGGGTAGATCAAAACGATCGACTTAGTATTCAAGTATTAGCATTAGCTGCACACCAAAGAACATAACAATGGATAGCTCACCACACTTAGATACCACAACGAAATTTAGACAAATTTTTTTAGCAGTGTAAAAAAAAATGTAAAAACGAAATACGTTAAATGAAAATATTTCGAATATTTCGAAAATATCCACTTGTGTTAAAAGCTTTAAGTGTTTTAAAGATTTGAAATTTACGTAAGCTGCTCAAAGTGTTTTAAGTTCATTTGAATGTTTCAAATAATCGATAAAAAAATATATATAGAATATTTTTAAACATGGTTGATCTTCTTGTAACAGGGAGAGACCAATTTAGTGAGTTATTTAAGTAGCGAATATATTATATCATTATAAATGATGAATGATGAATTAAATAGCATATATTTATTATTTATTTTATAAACGCAATAACACAGATTGTTATCTATTGTTTATCTATTATATTATATATGAATTATATATATATTATTTTATGGTATACCAATTGTATAGAATAAATCAATGTTCTCAATGTTAAAACCAGTTTCTGACTTTTGCTTAGCAAATATTCTAAGTTTAACGCTTGACGTATTAATTGTATATAGTATTTATCATAAAATGCATAATACATTATAGTAAAAATAAAGGAATTCTAATAAATGCGCATCAATGTAACAACACGCTATGCGCTATTTCAAGACCTGACGAAATCTATTCGATGGATATTTACCAACATTGTGCAAACCAGATATGTTTAAATGTGTTTGTCATACTGACGGAACTTGATAATATTTAATTACGATATTATATGTAATCGGTGATTAAATTTTGGCTTAAATTCCAGCTCAGATATGGTTATACTCTATAGACCTCAGAACTTCTATAGAAAACACATATAATCATTTAGTTTTCACTATAATTACTGGTCTCGGTTATAGCTCGAAACAGTAATAATAGGCTATATAATAAATCAATACCTCACACACTATAAAAACCGTTCTGATCGCCACCTTAACATTTTGGTAATGTGAGATCAATCAAATTTAATGACAAACTACAATATCATACACGATTGCTACGACTTGTGAATGAAAATGGGCAACCCTTTGTAGTCTATATTATAAGAATGTAGTGCTAATTGATAGACATTAATAAAGATGCCATAAATGGCTAATAAAATATTTATCAAATATTACATAAATTGCTTTATTATTTGGAGTTTGTAGATATTCTATTATTATTCTAACGCAGATTATTCCACTTTGTAGAAATAATAAAAAATAGAATCAAAATACTACAACAATGCTGTTATTATTGAACAATATATAATTTTATTATTACTTTATTTATTATATGCGTTTTTATTGGATTATTTTATAATTTATGTTTGTAGTTTTTACGATTCTATTTAATATCGTGAACGAAACCTCGACTCAAGTTTTCTCCTTCGTGATCCATCCGGGACATCCAAGTTTTCACGACTCGCATACTGCGCCTCAATATCTTTTTTCTTTAGATCATTTTTAAACTTTTCTTTCACATTCTCTATCGTATTCTTATCAAAATTTTTCATTTTCTTATAGATGAACATGACAATGCGATAGAACGTAACAAACACCATTATATCAACAAGACCAAAGATTAGAACAGCCCAAATGGTGTCTCGCAAAGCGCCAAAATCTAAATTCAAATACTTCCATTCTGTGCATTTCTTATAAATGAACGGTGTGAATTGTAGCCAGTATAATATAACTACAAATATTTCCAGAAACTTCTTTTCAAACATTTTTCAAAGAAAACTTGTGCAGTATTAGTGAAGTTTGTTTCCCAACTAAACGGGAAGAAATCTTTGTTGCCTACAATATCAAGACCTCAAGAGCTTTCAAATAAAGCTTGAAACGCATTATGGATTTTATTTATAAAATCAATTACATTGTTGTATTTATATATTTATAAACAACCAATATAATCTACAATGTTTTGTACTGATTACTAATATTAAACTGTGTTACAGTATTTGCGGTTTCACTTGTATGAGGATCACTTCGAAAAAATTTAAATTAGAGCTCTTTAAGCAACTAATAAT
>JBANCZ010003341.1:0-12895 GCA_037040025.1 Sphaerogastrella javana | reverse complement strand
GTGTGTGTGTGTGTGTATGTGTGTGTGTGTGTGTATGCACTTGTATAACTGCCCTATATGCATGCCAGAGTGGTTTGTTGATTGCATGTTAAAAGGCTGCTGCTGCTGTTTCTACCGCTGCTGCTGTTGCTACCGCTGCTGCTGCTGATGTTGGTGTTGTTGCTGCTGTCGCTTCTGCAGCTTCTTCTGCCTCGACTGCTGCAACGTCTGCCATGAAATTTAATTAAAAACTTGTGTGCCATGAAATTACATTTCGACGTGCGTACTCCTATTCGAGTGTATCTGTATGTGTATGTGTGTGTATGTGTGTGTGTATTTGTGTGCACTTGAGTGTGCTAGCAGCACGTGCAACACCCAAAGGTGAGTGCCACGTCGAAAGGCAAATGCAGCTTGATTTTTTTATAAGCATTAAAAAATGAATCTGAGTACAGAAGAAGGCCATCGAGTGCTGCCAGAAAAAAAAAACTTCACTCACTCAGGAAACTCCAAATGACCGTCTTCCCCAGAGCATCTGGCCATTCATGGGCCAATTGCAATTGGCACTGCAACTTCCACTGCTCACATTGCATTTATCAAGATCTACTTAAGGTAGCTCCGCTGCCAGAATGAATTCAACTCGTTTATGAAACTTTATGCCGAAATGTGCGGAAAATTCCCAACGAATTCGATTATATCATTTACGCAAACGAGCAGGGATTATGGATATCGACAGTGGGAATCATCTCATAATGATATAAGCAAGATTGTGGCTATAATATTCTTATTAAATCATATTCTATACATTTTCTTAATTTTGTTTGAATAGCATTTAAAATAATAATAAAGGATATCCCAATTGGAGGTGTTATATTGAAAATAATCAATTCTTTAATTTTTATTTTATTAAATTAACAAATTATTTGAAAATGAATTGCAGTCAATATTTTAATTAATTCAAGTAATGAGATTTTCATTAGTAAGGTAGAGCTTTATTTTCAATTATAATTTATTGTAATCAATAAAAATATAAGAGAATATTAAACTATTTAAAATTTATATTTCTAATGCACAAACAAAAATGAAGATCTCGTTTTACACTCATCAAACTTTAAAACTCTGAAATTTCATAAAATAAAAAGTTGCCACTGCAATAAGCACACAGAATTTTGAGATTCGTCTGTGTGTACGAATATTTTGTAAATGGGTTGCCGAAAAGGTGGTGTAATTTGAAGTGAACTTAATTATTTATAAAGTGAAAATACAGCAAAATCAAATTGCAGGACAAATTATGCTAAGCTCGTTGTACTCAGCTCATAACCATTTTATGAAATTCGCATTATAAATGTAAATCTCGCTTAGAGTCAAATTGCAACACCTCTGATGCTGTACTCGATGTTGTTGTTCTTGTTGTTGTTATTAGTGTACTAAGTGTTGTTGTTGGGCCATTTGTTATTCAAAAATCACTGGGCGTTGCTGCTGTATGCATATTTCAATTAAGCACAACACGCATACGCCATGTGTTACCTGCAACAGCTGCTTGCCTGGACTCTCGGGCTTACTGCAAAAATCCGCTTAAAACTTATTCAATTAAACTTCAGAGCAAAACAGGGCAATCAGCAGTAAATAGACGACAAATTTGAGTCGTAAAAATGCAAAAGCAAATGGCAAGCAGCAAATGCTATAAACTATGACATATTTACCACAATCAAGTATAGTCACTAGGACTAGGATACACCCTGTAATAATTATATATACATATTAATTTATAATATTTTAAAATATATGATTTTATCACATTATATTTTTTCATTATTTATTAATCATTTTGTTTGAGTTCAAAAAAAATATGTTGAAATTCTTGAACGTACTCAGAGTTCCTTTGCCACATGTTTATTTTTGTATAGGGTATTAAAATATGCACATAAAGTGTATATAATAAATCCAAAGAGTTGCACGACAGACGAGGGCGGTTGCAAGTGTTGGGAGCCCGGTAGTAGGGGTAGGTGGGTGTCATGGCACAGCGAGTATATGCGTCCACAATAAACTTTGTGAAATGGGAGAGTAAAAATACGGTGAATAAAAATAAGCTGTCAGTTTGTCTGTTGTTGCTTGTTTGCTGTTGTTTTTTGTCGATTGTTGTTGTTTTTTGTAGCTTGTTATTGTGGGTAGGTGAATGGCCATGTGTATACCTGCATAAAAATAAGTCAAACTATAGGGTATAAGGGGTATACAACAGCCCTGTACAGATAAGATAAACACTCGTGCTAATCACTGGACGCTTCTGTTAAAATTGTGGTACAACTTTGCATAAACAACTAAATAAACAAAACGCAATTGTCATTATGAAAAAAAAAAAACATAATTAAATTAGAATTTATTATAAGTGCACTTAATTTAAAACACAGCAACAGCTGTTGTTGTTTTTGCTGCTTCTCACTTTTCCAGAGTATTTATGTAGTACTATATTATATTAAAGGAGCAAACTTTTGACTTCAGCACAACAATAGCAACGGCTATACGACCATGGCTATGGCTATGGCTATGGCTATGGCAATGACTATGACTACGGCAGCGACTCCAGCTGCCATAACTGTGGCTCTTCTCTGGTCTGGTCTGATAATAATCTGCAAATCAGCTTAAAAGGCACGGTGAAAATATCACAGTTCCCGGCGAACTCAACTTGAACCGTACAACTTTACAAATCAAAAACTTTTCTGAATATATATACATATATATGTGTATATACTAT
The DNA here is from genome assembly GCA_037040025.1 of Sphaerogastrella javana. NCBI lineage: Eukaryota > Metazoa > Arthropoda > Insecta > Diptera > Drosophilidae > Sphaerogastrella > Sphaerogastrella javana. The sequence continues at coordinate 10,167 of JBANCZ010003341.1, read as the reverse complement.
ACATGTAAATCTTCCCAACGCCCACCAACCGCCCACACAGCCAGCTCATATACAGCTCAACTCCACAAGCTGTCTACATTCACCATGCCCAGATGTCGGATTCTGTTTTGCTCGCATTTATTTAACATTCATTTTGGCATTTTGTTTTCTATATAGTCCGTTTGACTATTTTTATACGTACATCTGTATAAGTGTGTATACATATATACAGTTATACGTACATACATACATACATACATACATACACATATATTTATTTTTTTATATTTTGCTGTTGCCCGCAGCCGCCACAACAAAGCACATTTTAGGCAATATCCCAGCTAGATATGAGTTTGTGTATGTGTGTATGTATGTGTGTCTGTTTGTGTGTGTGTGTGTGTGTGTATGTGTGCGGACGTTAAAGGGGGAGCCGGAAACGTGACTTATTTGAAATTTATGTACTTTTTAGCCAAACGACAGCGGCAAAACTCCAAAAAGCAGAAAGCAAAAGGCAAACGTCCAAATGGCCGAAATGGCTAAAACTAAAATTCTCTCGCACATTTTGTTTATATCCGCGCACAATAAAAAGCAAAGCTCGAAAAATTTATAGAACCCAATCTCTATTTCTCCCCCTTTCTCTCGCTCTCTCCCTCTCTGATGCTCTACTTTGCGAGATTGTCGCGCGTTTTATGTTTTTTAATGCTGCGCTGGCGCTTAATTAAAAAACGCTTTTTGTATCTGCTTTTTGTTAGTTTCGTCAATTTTTTTTTTCTTTCTTGTGTTTGTGCTTTAGGGGCCACATGGCGTATGTGCAATATGCAAATGCATATTGGACTCAAACTATAGCTGCGACTGTGAACTAGAACCATAGCTATAACTAGTTATGGTGACTAGTAACCAGTGACTGTAATAGTGAGTGCAACAGCGACTAGTGAGTGCATTTGCACATTCACAAATTGAAATCAACGAGCTTACAACTCGTAGAACCTCTCTCTCAGTCCCGTCTCTCTCTCTGTCTCTCTCTCTCTCTCTCTCTCATCAGTTTGCTTCAATACGCTGTTCGTTTTTCAGCACATATGTCAAACACATACACAGAGAGAGAGAGACAGACAGGCAGAGAGACAGACAGACATTCACACACACCCGCAGAAAACAAGAGACACAGACACGCTGTGCTGTTGTTGCTATTGTTGTGCTTTGCTGTTTGACATGCATCGATTACATAAATGAGTGCCCCAGCGTGTGGCAGTCCGAGAAGGGGAGGTCAGAGGGGATCGGTGAGAGAGGGAGGTCATTTGCGGAACGACATAAGTCACGAAGCTTTTGCTAATGATGAGAACCATCATGATTTTTCAATTAACCAAATGTGCAAGAAGATACCCCTGCTCTCTCTTTCTCTTCCTCTCTCCCTTTGACTCACTTTGTTCGTTTTGAGTGCGTGATTCGTTTTTTGTTTTATTGGTACAATTATAACTAGAGCGAAAGAGAGAGGGCAATAAGAGTCAGAGAGAGAGAGAGAGAGAGAGAGAGAGAGATCAGCTTACATGAATTGAGACAAAAACTTGTGACAATCAAAGCAATGACATATGACTTACACTTCACATGCAGGAGGGCAAAAGCGAATGCATGTGTGTTTGTGAATATGTGTATGTGAGTGAGTGAGTGAGTGAGTGTGTGTGTGTGCGTATGTGTATTTAAGATTGAAATATTACAATGTAGGCTGAGTAACAATTACAAGTATATATATGCTGCATATACATTGTATACATAAATCTTGAATTTTATATTAAAATAATTGGTAACTTCCTGTGGATTAGAATTTAAAACATCTCAGACATCGTCGAATTTAAATTAGTCTTTTGGTTAATTTTCAATGTTCATATAAACTAAAGATAGTCGCACTAACTAACGACATGTTGAAGTGTGCAAACATTAAATCAACGAATTGCAAATGTCTCAGTAAAGATATGAAGAATAAAATTGTCTAAAAATTTACTGAGGCGACAAAGATTACAGCATCTGCGATTTGTATTAATCCGAGGAGACAACTTTGGTATTTGATGGCTGAAAAAATCGACTAAAAATAAGCAGCTGTATGCGAATATTTTCTCAGACATTGTGGTCAGAGCAAAAATACCGCAGACTAGATAAGTAACAGAACATAAGTAACACAACATAAATAGAAACAACAATAATAATAACAATAGAAAGATGCATATATTATACAGAGTAAATATTATATAAGCTGACCAGAGACCGGGACAGGGACAGGGACAAATACAGAGAGAGCGAGATCGAGAGGTGGGGATGACAAACTAGCCATAAAAACGACTACAACAACTACAATCAACGAACTGGAAGCGACTAATGCAAACTAAGTGCCAACATTTGACTCTTGATGAATGTGCAGCCAATAAATCCATTTATGCTAAGCACTTGCTTATTATTATAATCCGCTATGGTGCGCACACTAATACATATACTAACATACACACACACACAGACACACGCATATAGACATATATATGTATGTATATACATTCAGTGAACGTCAACATTTAACCCTAATTTGCATTTATGTGCACATGGAAGCTGTTTAGTTGATGCCACACAGGGCGATTACCTGGCAAGCTCTTTGTGTCTTTGAGTTACCTTCGCCACTCCCTTTCTCTCTCTCTCTCTCTCTATATATATATCTTTCTCCTCTGCCTCTTCCACTAGGCATTAAGGCAATAAAAGCAATTCGCAAAAAAGAAAGGCAACAAAAAAACCTTACCTACACATTCATGCACATAAAGCACTAATACACATATAGCTACTTATAAACTCACCTTAATTAAACGTGATTAAGTAGATTTCCTCGTTTTTCTGCTCAACGAACTGTTTAGTTGTCGATGTGTTTGTGTTTTATCACCCACTACCCCTCTAGCACACTCCCTGACCATCATCATGCTCTCTTTCTTCTGTATGTTCTATATGTTCTATATGTTCTATATATTCTATACGGTCTGAACGGTCTGTCTCTGTCTATGTTTTTGTGTATGCTCATGGTTGGCCTGTGCTTATTAGTGTACATTTATTATCCTCTCACATGCCAACGGGGTCTAGTTACAATCCATATCATGTTTGTAACGTACCATTTAAAAATATATATAAAGTTTCCATATACATATACACATATTCAATCTGTCTAAGCTGCAAGGTGTAAGGTAAGCAAAACGTGCTCAAATACCATTAGAAACCGTTGAATCGTTGAATCTCTCATGCATATTTAACCTGTGCAATTTGAAAGCATTTCAAATTATTCCCACAACTAGCTAGACAAAAGGATTTGAAGCTCATGAAAATATTTAAAAAAAAATAAGGAAAGTTTTTTAAATATTTGGCATTGCAATATATAAAATAGGAAGAATATTTTGAATGCAATTAAGGAGCTTTTGCGTACCTTATGTAAGTAATAAAATTTATAAAATATCAACCAAATTTAAACTATTTAATTCAGATAATATAATATAAATTGAATTAAAAATTTCGATTTTAATTTCACATTTTATATGTTATATATAGAAAGTAAAGGGGATTTTATGTACTTAGAAATGTTTTACAAAAATATATTCAAATAAAATTCAATCTTATTTGAACACTTATCATGTATCATACATACATACATATTTTATATAAATCTGATTTAATTTTTTAAATTATCAATAATTTTAATAAATACTGCAGTACTTTAATTTAGCTTTCTTCAATAATAAAGTTATATAGTTGTATATGTATACTATAGTATTTGTTTGATTTTGCACACATCTTTGTTAACAATTAGCTTTATTATTTCATTAGCATATACATAAATTTCATTTACATTTGCAGCTTTCTATACAAATACCTGCAGCTAATCTAAATTTTACGTAAGACAATTTGGAATTCGGTTGTATCTAAGTTCGACGTGAGGTAAACTCTTGTTTGTTTTTTGTTGTTGGAACACGTTTGTTGTAATTTAGTTTCATTTGTGCATGAAAATGAATTTGTATTATTGTTTGCATTAATTTGCCTTATTAATTACATTTATGCCATTGCCTCCCATCGTTCCCCTTTTTCTCTCGATGTCTAACTCGCTGGCTGTGTGTCTTTTTTCTCTGTGTTTGCTCTGTGCTCTACTCAGCGACTATTATATTTTTTCCTCACTACTCAGAGGGGGTGTATTCGAGATGCTTACTGACTCTCTCTCTCTCTCTCTCTCTCTCTCTTTTTCTCTCTCTTCTCTCTCTGTCCCTGGGGGTAATTTGAGCATTGGCTGTGCGGGCAATCAAATAAATAATGAGGCTGCTGCGATGTTGCTACTTCTGCTGCTGTTGTTGCTGCTGTTGCTGCTGTTGTTGCCGCTGTCACAAGTCTCAGCTGGCGTCGCTGTCGACGTCGACGTCGACGTTGTCGCTGGCGTCCAGAACTTTAACTTCGCTTAATATGCGAAAAACGTTGCAGAACTTTTGCAGCTACTTGTCGTCGACGTCGAATCCAGCAACAACAATAATATTTCTGTCTGACTTGGCGTTTGTTATTATTGTTGTTGTTGTTATTGTTGTTGTTGTTGTTGCGATTGTCTATGGCAACTCGCTACTTTTATTATTTGTTGCTGTCTCTGTATATTTCTATAATTGCCTTTTGCCTTTGTCTGGCCTCAGCGCTAAATATGTCGTTTCTATGTGAAACTCTCTAGCTGTAGCTATGTTATTCTGTGTATCTGTATCTACAATTGTATCTGTATATGTATCTGTAGCTGTATCTGTGGCTGTGGTTGTGCCACTGCTGAAGTATCTCAACATTTTGCCATTTCTAAAATGTTGATTGTAATTCCACTCAAAAACTTGTTGTCTGCCATTTTGTCTCTATCTAACTAACTGTAGCTGAAGCACATTCCAGGACAATTGTTTGTCTCTTATTCATGCATATAATACCTTTTCTCTCTCTCTCTCTCTCTCTCTCTCACTCTCTCTCTCTCTCTCTACTTCAATCTGTATCTCTATCTCCGTCTCTGTTTCTGTTGCTGTCTTGGCATTGCAATTGATGCCACTTGTCGATATTTCATGTGCTGCATATCAAATTTTAATGAATTTATTAAATTATTTCTGACATCTCTTTGGCTTGGAAAACATGGACGGCATCGTGGCATACGTGGCATCAGACCAATGCAATTCCACTCATTCAAAATTGAATCAATTCAATTCAAGAGCGCAGTGAGACATGTTCTCAGAATTTTAAAATTGCAATTTATTGCGAATTTCAATTATTAACCTAGAACATGATTATAAATAAATAAATGCACATGAAAGTTTTTAACATAATAAGCTTAAATGAAATAAAAAAATATTTTATATAGTTTTTAACAAAGCCGCATCAAACTTTTTCCTATAAATAAAAATAAAAATAGAATTGAATATTGTAGATTTTAACAAAAATTTAAATGGAAATTAATAGGATTCGTGTAAGCTTATTAAAAATTGCAGCTGATTTTTTTCAATCAACCAAAAAATTGGATTACATAGAAGTAAAAGAAGATAATTGAGAGCTTAAAAAGTGAACTAGTTGCCGCAATAATTGAATGTCATTGACCCGAATTAAACAACCAATATTTTGTGAACAAAATCTTAACAATTCAATATTTTTAATCAATACTTTGAACATCAAAATATATTGAATAAATTATTGATATGCTTATTGAAAAACTATTATTTTTCATCATATATTTTCAAATATTTTTGAAACATTTAAACAAAAATTTACTTTGATTCACATAAAAAGTATTGTAAAAATATTTTCTCTAACATTTTTGAATTATTTAATGTCAAATTGACTTAGATTTACATTGAAAATGTTATAAAATCACTCAAACTACTCAGTTTACAATGCTTTTATGAGAATTGTTACAAATTGATGAAAGTTCGTCTGTGAAATAGAAAACTAAAGGAGACACTTGGCATTTTATAGTTACAACCTGTGTTAGCCACTAAAATAAAACACATATTTATAAACATTTGAAAATATTTGTAGCTGTTGCAAAAGAGACAAAACCAGAGAGAGTGAGAGGGAGAGGAAGAAAGAGAAATGTTATGGCCACGTTTGCATCTAGATTTTGCTGTCACCCCAAAGTGTAGATGTAGCTGCTGCATGTCAGTGTTGCCGTGCTGCACAGTTTGCGGAGTTTTTTGCTGCAAAACTCGTGGCGAAAACAAGAAACTTAAATGTCAACTCTCATGCTGAAGCCGAAGCAGAATCTAAAGCTAAAGCTAAAGCACTTCAGCAGCAACTTGTGCATAAAACTCTCGACTCGGTGAAAAGCCAAGCCGCGCGCACATCAACCTCAAGCAGCGCACTAGGCCACGTTGATTTACACACACACAGAGTCATATATATACACACACACATGACTCACTCTAGTCACACTCACACACACACACACACGCACACACATGCTGAGCAAGGAGTCGAGCTGAACAACAATAAAAGCAGAAATAACAAACAACGAGCGCAAAAGAAAAAAGACTTCCGTGTTGATTGTTTTGTTTTGCTTGTCCCAGGACGAGAATGTGAATGAGAAAGAGAAGTGAATGAGTAGGAGAAGCAGCAATAGTAGTGTGAGTGTGAGTGTGAGTGTGTGGGTGTAAGAGCAGGAGGGAGTAGGCAGACGTCAACGTCAACGTCAACGTCAACGACAAACGCCATAAAAAAAGCGACTACGTCTGCGAAAATCACTTTAAAAACAAGTGAAAGGAGACAAAACGTAAAGCCAAGGCAGCACAAGTAGACCAAGCGAATAAGAGAAACATACATAGAGACAGAGAGAAAAAAAATAGACAGAGAGAGAGAGCGACACACAGATTGAGACGGTGGCTCTTGGTGATTCTGTGAATGGCAAGCCTGTCCATCAACAAAACTATTGCAACAATAAACAAGAACAATTTGACAATTGAAGTGCTTTCCTGCCAAAGCAAAGGCAAGACACACACACACACACACACACCCAAACACACACACACACACACAGTGAAACAGAGAGAAAAACCCAAAGAAAAACTACCAAGTAGCCTCAGTTTCACATATTCAGCTAGAAAGGAAACGGAGGCTGCGGCAGAAGGGGACAGAGGCTTGGTGGCATGTGGAGCACTTGAGCGCAGTTTCCGGTCATTTACACGTACATATGCCGCACATGGCATGCCAATGTCTAAGTGTGTGCTCTCTCTGTATATGTGTGTGTGTGTGTGTGTGCGTCTGACACAGTATCCTACATTTTTATTGGCTTGCCATCAAAAGCGACAGGCGATTGCTTGCAGTTGCTGCTCTAATTGTGCCCAGAGTCACTCAAGCTGTTATCTCTTATCTGGACAAGGTCAGAATCCACAGCAAAGAACATTTTCCACAAATATAATAGAAAAAGAAATAATGTGAAAAAAAAATAAAATAAAAAAAAAAATTGAGAAAAAGAAATGATGAAAAAATTCAATTTCATTTCACGTAATTGTTTAGTTTTGTTTACACATTGTATCAATTTTCGCAGAGCTCAAAAATTGGCCAACACAATTAGCACACACACACACACACACAGTGACAATAAACAGCAGCAACAACAACAACAATAATAATACAGCTTTTGGGCATGAAATGTGCTGAGGCCATAAAAAAAACGTGGAAAAGCAAAGCGAAAACGCTGCGCTGGCAGCAGCAGCATAAAAGTATGCTACGAAAAACGCAGAGAGAAATCAGATGAAATGCCAGAAGTAGCAATAGCTGTAGAAATTGAAAGAAGCTGTAGAAGAAGCACACGATATAGCAAATTACAAAAGACACACAGAACTGGACCAAAAAAATACTCAAAAAAGAAAAAAAAATCTTTTAGAACTTTTGCTAGCTCTGCTGCGACGAATGAAATGGATGCCAATTGCTCTGCACAGACTCCAGCTGAGCGAGAGCGCTTAAAAGAGAGTGAGGGAGAGAGCGCGTCAAAGAGAGAGAACTTTAAAGAGACAAAATGAGAGAAGCTGCGCAGCTTGTGGCCTTTTGTTGTTGCTGCTGCTGCTGCTGCTTGTCCTGCAGGATCAGGGTGTGGTGAGTATGCTGCTGGCATTACGAGTCAAATGTAAAGCATTGCCTTACCTGCTGCTGGCGTAGCTGCTACTGCTGCTGTTGCTGTTAACTGCGCTGTCGCTGCTGCTGCTGACTGCGCTGCTGCTGTTGCTGTTGATGTTTAACAAAATTTCCTTTTGCTGCTGTTGAGTTTTCCACTGAACTTTTTGCTTTTGTATTTCTTTTCGACTTATTTTTCTGCTGATATGTGACACGCAGCACTCATACACACTCACTCACATTCACTCACACTCACACGCACGCAAGCAGCACTCACAGACACACAGACACACACACACAAACACACACAAGAACACACTGGGCCACGCGCGCGAGACTCTGGACGTGGTCAACGCTGTGTGTTGCTGCTGTTGTTGTTGCTGTTGCTGTTGCTATTGTTGGTGTTGTTGCCGTGACTGTATTGTCGTTGATGCAGCTGTTGTTTGCTTTGCTTTGTTTCACATTTTAAATGTATTACTTGTTTTTTAACACTCTTGTTGTATATGTTAACATTGCTGTTGCCGCTGCAGTTGTTTGCTCTGTTGTTGTTGCTGTTGTTGTTGTTGTTTCTGTTGCTGTTATGGTTGCTGTTCGTTTTACTTGGGGGCTCTATTTTGCAGGCGACTCACTCAATTTTTGTGTGGATTCTCGTTACGTTAATCGCATTTCCGCTGCACAAACCGTACACGTCAACTGTCTGCACCTGACTGACTGAGCCACACAGAGTCACACAGAGTCCAAAAAGCATTGACATCGCTGCCTAACACTCTGCCTGACACACTAATCGCAAGAGAGAAAGAGAGAGCGCCCACACAAACACACTCACACAAACCAAGAGAGAGCAAACGTTAGTGAGAACAAACGAACCAGAGAGAGAGAGAAAGAGAGAGAGAGAACAAAAGAGAGCACAATCCATGTCAGCGCCGACGCCGTCTGCATGTGGATGCTGCAAAGCAACAACAAACACAGCAGCAACAACAGCAGCAGCAGCTTCAAGCATCTTCGTGTTACTCTTCGTTTTTGCTCTTCGTTTTGATTTTATTGTTGTTGCTCTTGTTGTTGTTGTTGTTGTTTGTGGGTAACTGGTACACGCCTCAGTCGAAGTTGACGTCGCTGTTGTTGCTGCCGCGGCTGCTGCTGCTGCTTCTGCTGTTCATGTTGTTTGCTGTTGTTGTTGATGTTTCTGTTGTTGTTGTTGTTGTTGTTGCCTTTGCTGCTGCTGCTTTTGTTTTGATTTATTTTTTTTGTGGTAGGTTCTCGCAGAGATTGCCAAAGAGCAAATGCTAAGAGCACGACAACAGCAACAGCAACAGCAGCAGCAGCAGCCGCAGCAGCAACAGTAGCACAGATAGCCTTAAAAATGTAGTAGAATAAGAAGAGGGACGAGAAGATGAAGATGAAATTTCGCATAACTATGGCTATTTTGAGAATTGGCATTCATTTGCAATTCATAGCCATCGGCGCTGACCCAGAAACTCCCAAAGGAAACCGTAGGCCCGGCTAACGCATGTTGACAACTATAAATAAAACAAGCTCCAAATTGAGCAGCTACCAAATCTACAACCATGCCAACACCCACCTCCCCCCACCCATATCCACACACCTCCCACCTCCCACACTTCCGCACTCTCAGAATTTACCTTGTTTCACTTGTAGCTGCTGCTGCTTCTGGTGTTTTTCTTTTCTCTTGGCCATTATGACAATGAGTTGTGGGGCTTCTTTTGATAATTTGCTCTTGAGTAAACATCATAAAAAATAAATATGTGTTGAAAATAAATAAATAAATACACATAAATATTTGGTCAGCTACAGTTACAAGAGCAGGCATAGTTATATCAGGGCCCAACTGAACAAAAGGGCTGCCTCTTTTTTTTTTTTTTTTTTGAATTTGAATTGAAATTTGAAATTTGCCTTGGCTGCAAATGGGATTGGGCTTGGGACTCTTTGCTCTAAAGGGAGTAGACGGTGCACTCTCTCTTTTACTACCATAGACCCTAGCTCTTTCTCTCTCTCTTTCATTCTCTCTTTCTCCCCCCCCCCCTCTCTCTCTCTCTCTCTCTCTCTCTC
>JBANCZ010003340.1:0-12905 GCA_037040025.1 Sphaerogastrella javana | reverse complement strand
GCAACATGAGGCGCCATAAGCTGCTCCAGGTTGTTGTTGTTGATTTTGCTACTGCAGCAATTGCATGCGCCTAATCGATGGGCGCCATCATCAACAACAGCAACAACAACATCAGCATTGATAACGTCATGATCATGGGTCAAGGCGAACAGGCTCTGGCCCAGGGATTGGGCATTAACGCACTGCACTGCACTGTACTTAGTCTGTATTTAGCATCTGTGGTATGTGTATTAAATTAGCTGCAAAAGGCAACTCCTTATTAGTAACGTCATTTAGTATGCACGCCCACTCGACTTAGTCGTACTCTTAGTCTGAGTCTCAGCTGCGGCTGTTTGCAATTTGTTAATAGGTTGTGGCATGCTGCATGCAAATACCTGCACCAAAAGCAGAAGCAGACGACGACGAGGACGACGACGACGACGACGACGATGACGATGACAATGTTGTTCCTGGCTCATTAGGCATGTGGTTAGGTCGGATGGCAGTGCCACTCCCCATCTGCAACCCTTCGTCTTGCTCACTCTTATTCTCTTTCTTCGTTGCTCTAACTCTATCCAAATGTCTCCGTCTCCATATATGTCTTTACCTGCCACTCTCTTTCTCTGTCTTTCTCTTTTTCTCCATTCTCCACTTCTCCCTCCCTCTCTCTCTGTCTGCCACTCAGCATCTCCCTTTTAATCTGCATGTTGTTCTTACTCCATCTCTGTTTCGCTTGTCTCTCTACCTTTGTCACTCTTAGTATCTTTCTCTTTTTCTCCGTCTCTCTCTACGTCTCTCCATCTATCTCCATATGTCTCTGTTTGTTTATGTGTGTTTGCGGTTCGCCTAGGGCTGGCAACTTAATCCGTTGGACATTGCATTAAATTGCCACATGGCCATATGACCAAAATTAGCCCTTGGCCAGTTATTTAAGGCATCTATTAGTCATAAAGTGGCCTAAAAAACAACAACAACAACAACAACAACTAGAGCTATTGATTGCAGTTTGCCTGCTTACAGCCGGTCTGTGGACTGTGGACTGTGGACTGCGGACAGTGGACACTGTACTCTTGGTGCTTGGGTGCTTGGGCTCATTCGCACGCCTCCCCTCACGTCCCTGGAATGGACGGCGTACTTGACTTCTGAACCGCAGACAGACCACAGAGCGTGACTTGACTCGACTTCGACTTCGACTTGACTTCGAGTTGAGCTCGAACCAAACCCAAACGCCACACTTAAAATTGGCTAACCAAAAAAAAAAAAAAAAAAGAAATAAGAAAAATAAAACTAACAACAATAAGCATTGTACTTGCTCTTATTACGATTGTGGTTGTTGTTGCTGTTGTTGTTGCTGTTGTTGTTGTTGTGGTTGTTTTTGATACAGTTGTTGTAGCTATTGTTGCTGTTATTGTTGTTGTTGTTGTTGTTGTTGCTTGTTCTGGTTACTTGTGCTTGTTTAGATAGGCAATCTGTTGAACGCCACTTGAAATAGAATTTTCCCACCATCTAAAAATAAAACTCCACCTTAACGCTCCCCCAGCACATGCTCGACTATTAAATGCTCTGTAAATATTTATAGAAATTTTGTAGAGCCTAATAATAGCTACCTAAGTGAATGAATTGTTACCAAATCTATTTTGTTGAATTTTTAATAATTTTATAATGTAAAATTTGTATAATAATTCCTTCTACAAATTATAGGAATTATAATTCCTTGTTTTAAAACAAGTGAGAAAAATTTATTTTTGATTTTTTTGTATGCCTATGTATTTGTCTTTATGTAGGTGAATATTGACACGGAGGTAGTGATTATCCAAATAATAGATTATTAGCTATTATATAACTTATATATCTATTATAATATATATTATATTTGTAGGTGATTGTGTATAGATTTATACAGACAAATATACAATTTTTACTTCTTTTTCCAAGCCAAAAATTAAATTTTTATTTGAATATACAATGGTATATGATGAGCTATGAAGAAATATCCTCAAATAAATTTCTGATCACTTTAAAATAAATCACAATAAATTCAAAATCTTCATAAACACATGACAACATAAATTCATAGACAATGTGTTTACTTTTACTCATCAGATGATGTTGCAATTGCGTCATGAATCATAGAATGTCTATTCAGTGAGACTATATAATTTTTTATATGAGTTGATAATTAAAAACAGATTCACACACTAATTACGCACATATGTCAAAGGCGGGCCACGCCCATATTATATACCCGATGATGGCAGTATCTAAATGGTCTTTCGGGAATACATTACTTATATCATATGTATATGGATATATTTATATATTTAGTTATACTATAGTTTTCTTTTGTTTGGTCTTATCTGTCTCCTCTTCTTTATGCAATCATTTTTTGCAAGTGGTCGGCGGCTTTTTTTTTTTTGCGGCATTTTTTATTGTTGTTGGAGACATGTGGGGGAGATCGGACTAAGTAGTTAACTGCAAATTATACAGGCAGTGCTTCGGACCACTGTAATAATAAATGAAAATGTCTGTAATTCTGCCTCTGAATCGCAAAAAAAAAAAAAAATGAAATACAAAATGATGAAGGCAAAACTGAAAAAAAGAAGCAACAGCAACTTGAGGCACTTGCTTATTATGCAGCTCATTTGCTAGCCAGAAGGGGGCAGAACAATTCTCACAGCTGCCGTCGTCGGTTGGGTTGGATGGGGTGAAGAGCGGGGGGTAAAGAAAAATATGAGTATGGGCATGGGAAATGTAGAATCGGAAGCTAAGCCAAGCAAATAGAAGGCGTGTAAACGAACTCTGTTTTCTATATTTTTATTTCGAATTTGCTTTTCGTTTGGGTTCTGTGTGTGTGGAGGCTTTACGGCATGTTGACCCATTATTATTAGCTGAGTATTAAAAAAAAAAGGAAAAATGTAGAAGCAGCCATCAATAAAAAGAATTGCTGTTGAAAGTTATTCATATTTGGGTTATAATTAACGGGTGCTGTATGATAAGTACAAATCCAACTACAACAAACAGCTGTTGCCTGTTGTCAAAGGCATCTATCATTGGCTGGGGCTTAGCCAGGTGACATGGGAACATCCGCTGCAGGAATTAAATGAGAGTGGGTAAAGGAGGTCTTACCTGCCTGCAATCTATGCATGTTCAGGCATTTCCACAACTCGAACAGCCCTCGTGCTCTGGCTCACTCTCGCTCTTTTACTCTCTCTCACTCGCTGTGGGGTTCAATAAACTTGTTGGGCTGCCAAGTGGCATGCAACCAAATCAAATTGAAAAAAAAAATAAAAACAAAACACAGGCAGTTTTCAAGTGCAGTTTGTAAACTGGTCCATCAGACTCCAATCAGCAGAGAAGGAGTCTGGTCTCTGAACTGGGCCTGTCGCTGTGGGCCTGCGATACACTTAATTTTGACAGATTACATCTCATTATGTACACCTCGCGGTCAGGCAAGGAGCTGGCATACGGATGCCCAAATACAGTTTGACAGCCACTGCAAACTGCTGCAAGATTGATGGCTCGATATTAGCTTTGCATAGCAAATTCCATTCCCCTCCACTTTGGCCCTTTTGAAGCCTTTCTTTTGACGCCAACTGAGTTATGGCCACTTCAAATTAATTCTCTCTCAGATGGGATGAGACAGCACAAAAATATATAGTATACACAATGAAGAATCTCAAGTAAAAGCTGAGAAAATATATGTAAGAAAAGTGTAAGAAAAGTGTAGAAAAAGCAGATTATTTGCCATGCAAGTTGCGCTTCATAAAAATGCGCAACTTTTCGCAATGTTTCACATGATGGGGGAAGGGGGACAGGGGGCTGGGGGTGGCTGAAACAAATGTACTTGTATTAGTAGTACATTTATAAGGCAATTTAAAAACAATTTACGTGTATGCTGCATGTGCCGTTAATTTATCAAGTCAAGTAGTCAGACAGACTTTTGAAAACCAAACCAGCCCAATAGACACAACAGACAACAATACGCCCCTCCCCCCTCCCTTTCGGCCCCTTCCCCCACCTACAGCTGTATATCTTATGTGTTTTCAACACACTCATCATGGGCAATTAATTAAAAATTGAGGCAGCGAAAATCCACTGTGCCACTTCAACAGCCGCACTGTGTGAGTGTGTGTGAGTGTGAGTGTGTGTGTGAGTGTGAGTGTGAGTGTGAGTGTGAGTGTGAGTGTGTGTGTGAGAGTGTGTGAGTGTGTCTGTGTGAGAGTGTCTATGTGGGTTTGTGTGCGTTGCATGCCACACAAAGTCTTGGCGCTGGGGCGTGCTGCTATTATGATATTTTCATTGATACAAATAGATGACTCGACTATTTGAGTGTATGTGTGTGTGTGCAACTTGTTGCGAGTGGCATTATTTTTATTGCCAACGACGCCAGCGCTAATAAGCACTAATTTATCAGGCAGCAGTACGTGCGTGGGGCCTAAAACGAGCAGGGAAGTGTAAGTAAGGCTTTCCAATAAGAGGTGGTATTTTAAATAGCCTAATGTACCTGTAGGTGTAATTTTATGAAAAGTATATAATCATGATGGACATTTGGCTTATGTTATTTTCCATTATTGATATTATTTTACAATGACATAAACATCCCATTATTAATCTCAAGAAAATCCAATTTTTATTTGAATATCACAATCACACCTCTTATTGGAAAGGCTAAATGAGGTAATATTTTATTTCAGTTTCGTTTTGAGTTTCAACGCATACAAATCGAGTTTATTGTTTGGGATTACATAAATATGAGTACTGTATATACATATATATACATATAAACTAATTAAAATCTATATAGACAGAACAGTTATATGGTAACAGCTGTTGTGGCCCAAATCACAGCACAGTTTGCTTCCAGTTTGAACTTGGTTGATGGCTCTACAGTTTGGCAACCTCTGCAGTTCTACAGGCTCTATAGATGCTATAGACTCTATAGAAGCTACATAGTACAGGTTCTAAATTGTTAGGTAATACAGCTCTATAGGTTGTAGAGCTCTTTAGTTCTAGAGGCTCTACAGTTTGAGAGCCGCTACAGGCAGTAGACCAGCGACCAGAAAAGCGCATTGAACACTATGAAAGCCAGTGGAAAGCAGAAGCGCATCTTGCGATCGATCCAAAGTGAGACCTCTTTGGGTGTCATTGTGGCAAATGTCTGTGGAGGTTTCTCGGTGTTCCCTTCTGTTAGATTTGCTGTGGAACTGGTGGAACCGATGCTACTGTCTTCCAGACTAATGGTGGAGTTCTCGCGACTAAGACCATCGCCTATGATGATTGGCGTTTCGATGGTAATAACGGTGTTGTTGGGACTCTTGTTACAGCTGCTTATGGTACTTTGGCTGCGATTGAAGCTGCGTGGATTTCGCTTCAGCTTGGGCACAAATGTGGAACGCACAATGTATTTGGTGGTGCGTTTTTTAAGCTCCAGATTATTATTGCGCCGCCAGATGGTATTGACGAACGCGAACTCCATGAGGCTGCCGAAGATGAAGAAGGTGCAGACAAGGAACCAGACCTCTGACATGGTCACATAGCTGACCTTGGAGAGATTGTTCTCCTGCGACAGCGAGAGCGTTATGAAAGACAACAGCGTGGAACAGCCGAGCATGGATCGGGCGGGTGTTTGATCTGCCTGCAGCCAAAACGATACCCAGGAGATGGCCACGATCATCATAGAGGGCACAAAGTAATCGATGATGTAATAGCCCACCTCCCGCGAAAGCACCACACTGAAGCTGAGTGAACTGTAGTTGCCAACCAGGGCGCCATGGGTCATCGAGTAGGAGTCCGAAATGCTCACCGATTCATTTATCACAAAACCATCCAAGTCGTACTCCGTCAGCTGGAGCTGCGAGTGCATGCTCACCGGATTCGTGGGCTCCCAGTGCAGCTCCAGCATCGTAGTGTTGTACATCCAACTCTCCAGTACCGTCGTGCAATTCTGTTGATCGAACGGAAACTTTTGAAAGTTCATCCAGCAGTACAGGGTCGCCTGTATACGAAACGAGATGATCACAGTACCATCCGGATAAACGCTGGTCAGCATATCCTTCTCATTGGTGCCTAGCACACTGGAGCTCTGCTCATTCGTTAAAAAGATGTGCGGAACCCACAGCAAATCTCTCAGCGATGATTCACCCACCATGGGTTGCTGTCGATTCGGTGCATAGTTGGCAAAGGCCAAACGCGAATCGGTATAACGCAGCTGCAACAGACCCTGCAGCATGAACTGTAGATCACTCGTGTCCAGATCCTTCAGCGCATAGATATAGAAGCGTGCATACACATTCACGGGATCGATATCGCCAGCATCGGTTAGCGTTGTGGGCGGCTCCAGTCGATCATAACGACAGGTGTCTGTTAGTCGTGCTATGAGTTCGGTTTGAGTTAGGGAATTCGCATCCTTCAATGTCGGACAGGTTGTTACGGGATTTTCGGATATGTTCATAGTGAAGTTAAAGCTGGGATCGCCGTCGGACGTGGCTGTAGATACCGAACCGCTGCCAGCTTTAAGATTAACAAATGTATAAATATAAATTAATAACTAAATTTAAACAGGAACGTGGAACAATAAATTATTCTTTTTAGTAGTTCTAAATGTTGATTTTTGAAATGAATTAAAAGATCAGCATTTAAAATGATTCGTCGACCATTCTGTTTAACGCTTTCATCATAATTTTGTTGAATTTCAATGAAATAATTAAATTTAAAATAAGTTTGTCTGATAAACAGTATTTGCTATTTGCTAGCCCCTAAATAGTTTATAATATTCGTGTTCTTTTTTCCGAAATACTCATTCTAAGCGTGATTCATTCACAAAAACTAACCTCAATTTATCTCACATGAATTACAATAGCAATTAAATAATCCGCTATTTAGTATTTGCATAATTATACGTCAACAAAGAAAAATTATTTTAATAACTATATATATAGGCACTGCAATTTATAAATGAAAATGTCTAGACAATGAAGAGTAATAACTGCCTTATAAAGAAATAATTTCAATAGTTATACTTTAGAGTTATTATAAAATTTGTAGAAATTATTATTCTGAACGATTAAGTAACTGAAGAATTTCCATTTCAATGGAAAGATTCCTTACACGAAGTGAACGCACCATCATAAAGACAAAATCGTATGAGACTCGTGCTGAATTCATAATTGCGAGTAGTGTAGTGTAATTGCCCAATTGGAATGCAAGAAATCACTTGGGTAAAATGTATTGTACATGCCATAAAGGCTATAGTCATAAGCAAATTCAATTCCCCCGTCACATTAAGCTAAGTAAACTGACGATAAGGGAATTGTAAAGTCGCTTTGAGTACGTCAAAAGATTTGCTCAAGATCACAAAAGGCTTTAATTTTGTAGATATTACTGGGTGTATTTTTGCATATGTTTGGCAAAAGAATGCAACTGCATTGCATTTGTTTAGATAAGCATTATATTGTTGTATAAATTTATGGGGAAAACGTTTTTCTCTAAGTTTTCATAAGATTTATTTCATTTTTTAAATATTTTTCTTTGCTCAAGATAAAAATGGTTTTCTATTTTAGATATTAATAAGAGTATTAAACTTTAAATTATTATATAAATTGAAAATAAAAAAAAATTTCCTTTTTGCATTTATAAAAAAATGAATTGATTCTGAAAAGATTTGCTGAAGTTTGAAAAAAATCCTTAATATTGAGAATATTATAAATATTATTTGGTGCAATTTTGCATTATATTTTTGTATAAAATTATACAAAAAAAAAATTATCTGTTTATGTATGACTAAGAAAATGAATTGATTGGTAATTATGTAAAAAAAAATTCTCGAAATATTCCTAAAGGCTTTAAATAAAAAGGGCTATCCGTTTTTGTGACGGGAGACTGCACTTAATGCTTTTTAGCAGCATAATCCTTGTTAATATTATTTAATATCCTTGATCAGTATGTTATCCTTTGGCACACTTCAACACTAACCCAGTTGCAGCTGTTGATCCGTACTAATGGCTGCAGATGCTGCCAAGGAGATGAGGCAATATAATCCAAGTACGTTCATTATCCTTTCCATAATTCGTTGAGTTGATTTTAGAATCTAGCACTTGACTATAAGGGTATTTTTTCACGGCCAAACTCTTGGCCTTTGCTCGGACAACTAGTCGCAGTGCTGCGCGCGTATTTCGTGTTCGTTTGCCTCGCGCCGCTAGTTAATATCTATTACTAAATGATTAGTTGTATTGTGACGTGCTTTTAATACATTTTGCTAAATGTACATGCGACAGCTTGTTCAGGCAATTTTCGCCAACTGTTATCTGACAAACACACACACACACAGAGAGAGAGAGAGAGAACATATGTATATACACATGTAGTAAATCGGAGGCTTCCAGTTGGGGCTTTTCATGCATTGGACAGGGGCAATGGGTCTAATTGCTGTTATCTGCGCGAATTGTTTGCCCGTGTCTGAATTTTGATTAAGTGGCCAACGCCGGTGTCAACTTTGTCAGCACTTATGACTTTCTGTACTTTTTATTTATAACCAAAACATTTTTATTTATGTCGCATTCTTTTTGTGTTACCCTCTTCATAATATAATATAATATAGCTGCCATATAATTGATGATGAGCATGTTGTCAGCCTCATTGAGCGCCGCCTACTTTTGTTTCTTTCTTTTCATTATTTGTCTTTTATTTTTCATGATTAAATTGACAATTCCGTTGAATTCGAGAATGTTGTTAAAAATAACTATGCGATTTATCGTTTGCCCATAGATTTAGTTTATGTGATTGTACTATAAAAATAGCATTCGAAATTATAATTAATTGAATGCTCTTCAATGAGATTAGCTGCCGATGATAAAAAGTAAGCGTAAGTTGATTTTGCTCACTCACTATTTTCGACTAAGAGTTAATCGTATTGCAATCAATAAAATGTTGCTAAAATTCTTATTAACAATTGACTTTTTTGTATTAAAATCAATAATTAGTTTTAAATTATAATAATATTATAATTTTTAATTGTTATTTTTAATGTGGCACTGAATGATTTTTAATAGATTATGTGACTTATTTTAATGTGCTTGAATATTCATAAATTGACATTCATTTAACATATTTGAATAACAACAAGAGCCCGACGATAAGTTTATATCTAAGAACCTATATTTTTATTAATATATAATACGGGGTGCATTATACGCAATACTCGATTGGCAAGGCATTTTAATTATTAAAGCGAATAAGATTGATCGACTTTTAGAATGTGTACGTGGAAAATCACAGCAGGTTTTATTATAGAAAGATTATTGAACTGCTCAATGTGTGGGTAGTAAGAATTAAGAGACTCATGGTGCTTTAAATTACATTTTTGGCATCGCTGCAAATAATATTTAGATCTAAGAGCTTACGTCATATTATACACGTTTATAACTGGGCAATAAATACTTTAGTGCTTAGTATGAGAATGTCAAATAAGGCATTCAAAGATCGAATGTAATTGAAATTTATAGAGTAGTATATGAAAGAAAGCAAATGCAAGAGGAATAAAAAACTGAAAAATATAAACAAACAAAGTCTGCAAGGTAAATGAGTTCAAAATACCTCCTACAAACAAAATTAAAAATCATTTTGGTGAGCATATAATCTTTCAATTAATTAAATTATAAATAAAGATACGATTAATTATAAAATGAAAAGTAACTAATAATCTTAATTTCTGAAAATCAAAAATATTTACGTATTAACTGATTTATTCAATCAATTTGAACCGTTAAGATAATACAATGTTATCTAGTGTGATACTAACTACATCCTTAGTTAGCTATAAATTTAATAAGTTACAGATACAATATAAAACCTGAGCAACTATTATTATTTGCTAGTATAAACTTTACTGACTTTACAATTGCAACTTGGCACACGTGTTTAGGTAGCATTACATCGTATATCGGATTGTTCTATACGAAGATATAATGCAGTTAAATTGTTTGTATTAGCTTAGATCTTATGCGGTTCGTGACGTATTTCGTGTATTTGCCTCCAACTAATATGCTGTATCTATTTGTCAAGCAGAGATATAATCATTTCGCAATGAGTGTACTCACAAGCACACTCATTTAAACTCTAAAAGTAGGCGTGCACTAAACACTGATTAGATAACACATTTTCGCCACAGCTCTCATCTGACTTGGCTCACTTCTATACTATAGTTTTAAATGCTACAACTAGTTGAATTTTAGGTAAACGTTGAAAAACTATTTAAGCACCTTCAGTATAAAGGTATTCGGAATTTGGAATATTTTTGTATTTTTTATGAGCTTTTGTTGTTGCTGCTGGAACTGAGGCTGATGCATTTAATTTAAGCCCGTCAGGAACATGAAAGCTTCTAGCATAACTAAGCGGATTTGAAAGCACATTTGGATTCAAATGCCGTAAAATGAAATAAAAACTAAATACCATCAAAATTACCACCGATGCAATGTTTTTCTGTGAGACGATGAGGAGAGAGGAGCGGTTGAGGAGGAAATGAGTGGCGCTGAGTCTAGTTAGAATGGCACAAAAACTGTCTGCAAAGTTTGCACTGTTGAAGTTTTCAGTTTTTTGAATTTTTGGGCAAAGCACAAATTATAATCCCTTAAATGGCAATAGGGTTGTTTCCGATGGCAGCTTAGCATTACCGCTCTTATGATAACTGTTTTGTAATTATGTTACGGTGCTGATTAGATAATATGGCATAGACTTTGTAAACAAACTGTTTGGATATGTTTTCATTAATTTGTTTATCAGTATAGACAAAATAATAATAAAAAACCAAATAAAATCTCTTGAAAGATGTTCAAAGTGGTTTAGTTTAATATATTAATTAAATAATAAATAATTATATAACGACAAATTCAAATATTATTATTGTAAATTGACAAAATTAAATTAAAAAAATTATTCAGGCGGTCACTACAAATGTTCAGTTCAAATATCGGTAGCTTAATCTAAAACGATGTAAAGTTGAATTATCTGTTATAGATTTTTAAAAAATTTATTTTTATTGTATAAATTGATATAGAAATTTTATATAAAATTAAAAACATTTGAATAAATTAAATTGGATAAAATAAATTGTAAGCAATAGATGTTCAAAATTACGGATAGAATTACGGATAGACATACATAAATGTTAGTTTTTCTTTAAATAGGCTTCAAAGTAAAATAATTTTGTATAGTATTATATTTATTAAAAGAGATACGTTAATTGTTTTTTATGGAATTAAATAATAAAGGTTTTTAAATACATACTATATAAAGTCAACCAAACCTATATCTAATGATTATTTAATTCAATGATCGTATATTTTGAATCTACTGCCCAAATTACTGCATAATTTTCCACTGCTAGAGTATACTGCATACTCTGGCATCGCTTTTTTAAAGGGTATGTTGGAACGATTCAATTGTTGCTTAAACAAACGTTTACAGTTAGTGCATGACAGATGGAATAATGGAAGCTGGAAGCCGCACCAATTAAGCCTGTCCAGACTGGCAGCAGACGCAAGTTCAAGGCAAAGATAGCAACAGAAAAAGTGAGGGAGAGAGTGAAATAGAGATACGAAAGAGAGGGAGAGAGAGACAGAGAGAGAGAAAGAGTAAGTGAAACAGTGATGTTGACATCGTCACATAAATCACTCAGCTCTTGGGGCAGCTGCTGCAAGTGCTGCATCCTTTTGTTGTCCTTTCATTCACATTTATAACTTCTTATAGCTTTGCATTTTTTTGCTAAATGATTTTAGCTATTTCCTTTCTTTCGCTCCTATTTTTTTGTTGTTTTTTTTTTTATTAATATTTTATTTTTTTTTGCTGAATCGTTATTGCATTTGTTGCCATCAGTTGCATGTTGCCGCTTGCTGCATTTGTTATTTTCCACTTTTGATATAATATTTGTTCGCTTTGTTTTCTCTTTTTCTTCAATTCGCTTTTCGCTTTTTTCTTTTTTGCTGCTGTTGGTATTATTGTTTGCTTTGATTTATTCTCGGTTTCAAGTGATTTCCGCTAGCTTTCAACACTTTTGGCCAGGACATTTTAACCAAAAACTCTTAGTGCAAACATTTGTCATTCAACTTGGGGTTTCATTTACGGTTACAGCAACACCAACGATTACGTCTACAATTTTGTTGCTGCTGCTTTTGATTTGCGGTGCTTAATCGTTGCCGTCGTCTGCGGTCTGCTCTGCATGGGGAACTGGGATGCAGGGGGGCTTTCAAGGGAGGTGAATGCAGATCATCGTATAGTAAATGCTTTCGCCCATGCAGCTCATAAATTCTTTGCATCTTTTTTAGCTGTTGCTGCTGAGTTTTTTATTATGTTTTATTTAAGCTGCTTTTTTGGGGCGTTTATTTTTTGATCCTTTTTTGGTTTTATGCTGAGGTTTTGTCGGCTTGCACGCGTAATTGAAAGCAGCAGGGTGGCTACTGTGGCTTACTGCAAACCGTTTGTAATTTGTGTGTCGTGGTTTTGGGACCATGAAAATTTATGGCAGTTCAATGTCCAAAAATCCATTGGTCAGCCCGTATTGATGCTATTGATTAAAGGTACCCAAAATATAAAAAAAAAACACAAAAAAATAAAAATAAAAAATCCCAAAGCTCACTCTGAAGCCCTACGCCTTTGGCCAAGACCCTGCGGCTACGTTAACCCAATGCCTTGTAATCTGTCAAAATTAGCAGCCTGGCAGTAGTTTCCACTGCTGCTGTTTCTGCCAACGGAAGTGCGCACAAAAAATTGCGAGTTAATATTAAACAGGTTATTTGGATTTGGTCAAAAAAAAAAAAAAAAAAAAAAATATCCAACAGTAGGGACTGGCCCTGTCTCTTCTACACATCTCCAAGCCCCCAAGGCACACTTGTTCATTTGGTGTGTCTTTTTTTTTTTGGAAAAAGGGGGGGGGG
>JBANCZ010003339.1:0-12906 GCA_037040025.1 Sphaerogastrella javana | reverse complement strand
CTGTTACACACAAATCGACTTTGCACAAAGTTAATAGACCCTTTTGTGTTTTTTAAACACAGGGTCTAAAAATAAAAAAAAAAAATTAAAAGAACTTATGCAATTAAGTACACTACAAGTTATTCCAAGTGGAAACCTCCAAGAAAACTGCCTTGAATGTATATGTATATACATATATATAGATGTCGCCCTTTATATCCCTTCTCTCACTCGAATTCTCTCCCTCTTTCTCTTTTTCTATGCAAACTACATAAATGAGATTTTATGGTAGGAACAAGAACCTAGTCTAAGAGTATTTAGATGTTGAGCAGTGCAAAAATTTGTTGCCATTAGCCATTTTAGTTCGTTTATGTTGAACTTTAAGTTTTAATTACAATTAAATGAAATGCGCAGCGAAGCCTTCTAAAGAAACAGTACCTCCTCCTTCACCTCCATCTAACCCTGTAGCAGCACTGTGTGTTATACGATACGCTTTTGACCAAAAGCAAAAGCATTTTTACTTAGTTATACATATATATATATATATATGTATGGTTGTAATTGGGGTGCTGTAAAGCAGTTGGATGCAGCTGAAAACTTACAAAAGCCCTACGAGGCGCTGTTAAATTGTCAGCTTAACAAATTGCTAATCCACAGGATACTCGATAAGCCATAAGTCATGGCATATGGAGTACTTACTTTGTCTGTTTTGCCAGCTATACTAATATTTTAGTTATACGCTCTATATATTTTTCTGTGATCTTTTATAGTAACTAATTGCATTTGTCTATGGCAGGCTTTGGAACAAAATGGACTTCTTCATCTTTAGCGCTCACAGAATTGTTATTCTTTGCATGGACTTTTGAAAAGTAAAACAATCTTTTTGCATTGTCTGTGCGCAAGAAAACTATTTGCAAATTTGATTAAAAGCAAAGAAAACTTGAACTCTTGCACTTTTCAAACAAACAGAGAGAGAGAGGGAGAGGGAGAGAAAGATGACAGGCGAAGGTTAAACTTTAAATACATCTACTGCCTGTGGCTCGGGCTGTGGTAAATTACACATTTTTGTTAAGAACCGCCTCCCCCCTCCCCCCCTTGAATGCTCCTTGGCCAGCGTGCTGAAAGTATTTTGCTGACTTTTTAATAGTTTTTCATTTGCAAACCACTAAAAAAGTTACGCGTGTTGCTCTTTTAAATACCTTGACTTTACACCGCTCATTTCGATGTGAGCGCAACGGAATGGAATGTTATAACATTTTATGCATACGATTTTTGCTGAGCTAGCTTTATAAGGCATACGTGCTTCTTGCTCTTTAGAATATTTTAGTTAACATAACTACAATTTAATAAGCATCAATTTGGCTGCAGTGCTTGCATGTCAGCAGAACATTTCGTGTATATATATTTAATAGCACCCTATACTATATAGCTCAACCCCCAGCCGTGTTTCCTTGCAGTCAAACAAAGAAACATTCCACAATCTCTTATGTCTTTCCTGCTGCTGCTGCTGCTGCTGCTGCTGCTTCCTGTCTATTTCGCTATCTAGCCTGTGTCTGGTCTGACTTGATATGTGTGTGGGTAAGCACTACTGCATTATAAATAATATTAGAATCCGAAAATTTTATAAAATTTGCTAAAATATATAAAGAAATTTAAAAAAAAAAAAGTGGCAATTGCATAAATCCCACATAAATTTATTCCTGAGTTAAACATTTTTTGTGAAAATACATTGAAAACATTATATAAGACATATAAACAAACCTGCTATATTTCAAATTGATTATCCCATACCTGTGCCTCAATTTGAAAACACCCCAAAGTGCATGCGATTTTAAAGACACCCCAAATAAACAAGAGCAACAACAAAAACAACAACAAGAGAAGCAGCAACATCAGCATAAGCAACGGAAAATGCGCGACAGTTGTTACACGGATATGGACACCGTGTCTCAGTCTGTGCGAAAAATGCCGTCAAGTTCCATGGAGACCATTAAATATAGCACATTTACCTGTCGCCAAATTGCACTGTTAGTTCCAGCTGCGTAAATTTCCGTTATTATATTTTCTAGTGAATTTTCAGTTAGTCGAAAGCCACTTGAAGGAGCAGCAGTCCAGTGTGCAGACTTACGTACTTATATAGTAAGTGTATTCTCTGTTTTGTATTTTATTGTTTGGGACTAAAGGACCTTTGTTTGCATTTGTCATTTTGACCACTCTTGGCATTTCGCTGTGATTTGAAAACCACACCGAGCAAAACACTGGAAACGGGTCATTCTACGCTGGACACTATATAAACAATATTTCCCGGCTTTTTAGCCCTAGCACACACACACACGTTAGGTGACTCACAAAGACCGACGGAGACGGTACGCTCAAAATGAAATCACGTACCTTTTGTCACATAGCATCCGATGCGTCTCTGCTAATGGACTTTCACCCACGTACAATGACGCTAACAGACTGAGGGCCGGCCACGCGGCTCGATGCGAAATCTGGCAAGCAAAACCCAAACATAAGGCACGAACACAGAAAGCGAGCACGAAGCGCCAACAGGCGACAGCCGAGAATACGTCGCTCAACCCCCTCGCGCTCTCTCTTTCGACTGCATGTCCTATACAAAATGCGACTAACGCCGGTCAGCTTAAATGCAGGGAGTAACAGGGAGAGAATGATAGAGAGAGCGGGCGGCAGTGAGAGCTATGGCACGAGTGAGAGTAAAAACTGAGGGTGGTTGTTTAACCAGCCACATGAGGTGGTAGTAGTGGTGGTGGTGGTGTTGGCGCGGGGCAATACACCCAAAAGGGGGTGGTTTGGGCGGTTGCATGCTTCGCGTGCGGTAATTCACAAATCGGTATCATGGAGCGGGGTGGGTGTTGAACAAACAGTTGGTCTTCAGTTAGCATAAACTAAAGGTGCACGATTCAAACTCAATTGAAATTAGTTCGTGTCGTGTCACGCACTCACCATCAGCAACCATATAAAACTGTTCAACATTTACCGTCAAAATTTATTATATGTACGTACAGATGTATAAATAAATAAAGAAAATGCAAAATAAACAATAAAATGTATGGGTTAAATAATTATTGTTACACACTTTAAACAAATGTATTGCAGTGGAAACAGCGTGCTTGAGCGCGCCAAATATCGATAAGGTTTTGCTATAAAATAATTTATATCGATACTTGACGTGTCGAATAATCGTTGTTTACATTTTTAAACGAGTAAATAACAAAACTAGTTAGACAGACAAATTTTACCACATTCAAGACATTTTGAATCATTCATGAATAATTTATTATAGACGTATTATTATTTATCGACAATAAATAAATTAAACATTTATTTAAATTTAATACACACACTTTCTGTTTAATTTTATTTAGCTCAATTCTATTTCTAAAAATAAATCGCTTACTTTACGCTTATTAATGATTTATAAATCTTAACTTGAAAATAAAATTATAATGCAAACCGCAGCTAAATGTAATCAACGTGAATTGCAAGAATTTGCCATTTGTTGAAATGAAATCCAATTCTAATCTCAGATTTGTTAGAACTAATAACCACGCCAGAACCTTATCATGGCAACCATATCTATAAACTGGTATCAGGTTCTCAATAAATAATCTAAATCATTTCGTATTATTTACTTCAATTTAAAGTAGCAGTGGTTAATTTACGAGCAACAATCGTATCAGCTTTCTGACACGCTCTCTTCGGTTAGATTTTAGATGTCCGCAGATATGGAAAATGTTTTTTTTTTTTTATTTTGGGTAAAAAGAGAACTAATTACCATATCGATGATGTTACGCTACATCGATGTCACGATATTAAAGGTGTGGGTGTGGGAGCGAAAGAGAGGAAGGGTTAGAGCCGCTTAACTGATAACTGCAACCTATTGAAAAGCGAAAGAAAATATTGCCAAAATTGATAAGCCCTATCGGTGGTATAATAAAATTATTCATACTCATATTAACAAAGCAAGGGTTTCCGCTTTCAGCAAACCGATTGACCATTAGTTTCGTTTCGGCTCTCCACGGTGTATGATAATCCACGAAAGTCGCAATTGTCCCATTATAATCTATGGAGTAAAAATATACCAATAAAACCGCAAATCGCGTAGAAAATATGCACGAAAAAGTGAACTTTAGACCGTAACTGCAAAACAGTGAAAAACTGCAACAAAAAGGATTATTTTTATGTGCTGACAAGTGAAAATTCGTTCAGTTAAATGAATATATATATATTAGAGATTGGTGGGAAAATTCCATAACACAGAACAGAAATATAAAAGAGGTTTTTAAAATGTATACTCTTTTGAAAGTGATTTTTATACTGTTTTTACTACAGTGCAATGTACAACAATCGTTGCTAAAGGTTTTATATCAAGAGCAAACCACAGTTCCAAGTGACACTACAGAAAATGATATTTTTGAAGCAAGTCTGGAAGACGAAGAACCTGAAGAATATGTCGATTCAGCTAAAATTGCTGCTGCCATTCGAAAACGTGGCATGCATTTGGGACAAAGCCTAAATGCAGCCTTTGCCAGCCAGGATACTGACGACAATAATACCGACACTGATAATCTTGGAAGCACTGATCTGAAATCACTATTGGTCAAATACGACACGGACGACGGCAATGCCTGCTTATTGGATTTTATCAAGCAGGAAATTCTATGGTGGGCACACATGAATGGCACACTTAAGGCAGCAAAAACCAGATACAGTGAGTATATTAGGCCATAAAAAACATTTATGTACCTAATAACCGATAAAGCGGCGTGTAACATTTTTAATCGCTTGGTGTTTTTGCACTGATTCCAAGCTAGAATGTTTATATGCTTTCTTAGATTTTTTTTGTTGATAAACAAATGTGTGTGTGTGTGTGTGTGTGTGATATCGATAGATATTGCGAATATTGCTAAGCAGTGCAAATGCCGATAATTGACTGAGCTAATCTTATTGTATCGATATTTTCGCAATAGCATCAAATCGATACTTGGATCTTTCGTATGGCAATATATCGGAGGATCTGGTCTTGTTGCGCAAAATAAAATTTACGCGCCCATTTTATTTCCGGAAAACACAAGCCTTTTCCGTGGCCTACAATGCACTGCCCACAGCTCCATATCAGACGCTAAATTCAATGAAATCAACGCTGAGATATTTATCACTGCAGGGAAATCAATTTACAGCGCTCGTACACGATGTGGAAGGTAAGTAGTTTATGGCAAGTGAGTTAAATAGCATAGAGATCAAACACCTTTAGACTGATTCACAGGCTCTTTGCGAAATTTTCAGCTATTGAGCGCTACATACAAGACACTCGCAATAATACACAAAACATCACACAAAGCAGATGCGATGAGCTTCTGGTAAACAATGATCTTGATCTATATGATCGAGATTGTGCACTACACAATCCCAAGACGAAAAACACAGACAACATAAATGCACAAGAAATGATTTATGAGGATTCAATACGTAAACTACAAGTTATGCACAAACTTTTCGGCTCATCAAGTAAGACACAACACAAAAATACAGAAAATTTATAAGTTATTACCATTTTCTAATCATTAACATTGAAATGGTTGTTTATTATCTAGAGGAGAGCATTGCTTGGGCCACATTTCCGAAAATGCCACAACTTTTGGAACTGGATATAAGCAACTGCAGCATAGAGTATATCAACAAGGATGTATTTCGAAACATCAGCAATCTGCGGAAACTGTTTATATCGAACAATAAAATAATGAACATAGAATCCGATACATTTTATTATATACAAGGCCTTAAGTACCTGGACTTATCGTTTACAAATGTTTTAAACTATAACTATCAATACTCGATGCCCACACTTGAAGTTATACTGAATTTGGTATATGGCCTGAAGATATATCAAACAGCGTTCAAGATGCTGCCAGAACTTGTTTATTTGGATCTGTCGCACTCGAAAATTACACGGAATAGTGCAGTAGCCTTCACGCATCTGAGCAGTAAACTGAAGTACCTCAGTTTGTGTTATACCTCGTTTCCGATGGTGAGCAATGGACTATTTAAAAATACAGCTCTCGAAGGATTGGATTTATCTGGCAATTCCTTCGTCTCTTACAATATTGTTGATGATGCCTTTGATGGCATTGGCGATACTCTGAAGGGCCTCTATTTTGAGAACTCGAACCTTAAGGATTTGGGATGGGCAAAACCACTGAAGAATCTTCAACTTTTAAGCTTGGGCGGCAATAATATAAACGCTTTGACAGCGGATGTCTTTCAATCAATGATCAGTTTGCAGATTCTGGATCTCAGCTCGAATCACATCGGCAATTGGTATAAAAGCGTATTCCATAATAATACGGCATTGAGAGTCTTGAACCTTCGCAGTAATAATATAAACATGTTGACAACTGAGATGCTGAAGGATTTTGAAATACTGGAATACCTAAGCCTGGGCGACAATAATTTCCTGTGTAATTGTAATCTACGCGAACTTGTCGAGGTCGCTGCGAATAATAATAAAAAAGCCGAATGCTCCTACGATGTATTGCAGCACGCAGCGGAGGAACTTTTAATTTCAAGTAAACCAAATAACAGTATGTATACGCAGTATATGGCACGCCGACTCTGGCAGCGACGTTATGTGCCCCAGCTGATAAAGAGCTATATGAACGTTAAAGATTTCAAGCACTTGAACAAGATAATGAAGCTACGATTCCTAACGCGAGATTTGAAGGCAAAAACCTGCCCCATATCTGCTCCAAAAACCGTGAACGATACGACGTTGAAATTTCAGCTATTGGACTATGATGCAAAGCAATATTGGTGTTTTAATGAGACGGAGCAATTGCAAGTGGACGAACTTATTTGTCAGAACCGCATTTTCGCTGATATTGAATCGGAGCTGCAGAATGCCATAATGATTGCAACGGCAGTAGTTGGCAGCGTTTTGGGTGCGCTGATTCTGGCAGTTATCATATATCTAAAACGTTGGCATATACACTATTATTACGCCTCGCTAAAGTCTGCAGCCTTATTATCTAGAGCATCAAAGGAGTCTCTGAATAAGTTCCATCACTTGGACGAACACGATCCCAATATGGTCTATGACATATTTATTAGTTATTGCCAAAACGATCGCCAGTGGGTGCTAGATGAGCTCTTGCCGAATGTGGAGAAATCTGGAGATATTTCAATTTGCCTGCACGAACGAGACTTTCAGGTGGGTTATAAATGATATACCAATGCCACAGATTTACTAATTCCTTTACAGATCGGTGTAACTATATTGGATAACATTATATCCTGCATGGATCGTTCACGCTCTCTTATGCTACTTATCTCATCGAAGTTTCTGCTCAGCCATTGGTGTCAATTTGAAATGTACTTGGCCCAGCATCGGTGCGTATTTTAACTGTTTTTAATATTTCATGAAACTGTATTAATTTTTCATTACACAGGATTTTTGAAGTTAGTAAGGAGCATTTAATACTTGTTTTTCTGGAGGATATACCACGACGTAAACGTCCGAAAACGTTGCAATATTTAATGGATATCAAAACGTACATTAAGTGGCCAAGCAAAGGAAATAAACAGCCCTCAGCTGATGAACGTAAATTGTTTTGGAAGCGCCTAAGGAAATCTCTAGAATTTATTGGTATTGGCGTAAAAGATACTAAGGTTTAATAACAAATATGAAGAAGCTATAAAAGCTTGGATTCAACATTCCTAGTCAGTTTATTAAGTACCTGATATATTTTTATCTACTTATTTAGATAATCAACGCAAATGAGTTTTATGTATAGAATATTTTACAATAAAAAGAAACGTATTCAAAAAATTTAACTTGATTTTATTTAGATAAAATTTGAAAACACGGCGAAAGACGCCAGTGTTGAAAAATGCATAGCTATTGCTATATTATAGCAAGCAACACTTACAGTATCGATACCAAGTGAACATGTATCGATAAGTGCAACAGCTGTTTGTTCGTTGTTTTGGCGCGAATTATCGCGAGCACAATTGTAAAACAAATTTGAGCAAAACAAAATTTCATAGCGAATTATGGATTTCAATTTGAAAAAACGTCCACGCCACGAAGTCAAAGTTGAAGTGGTTAGTTTGGAAACGAAGTATCCACAAAATGTGATACTTTATCACTATCCTCCTACGGAGAATGTGCACATAGAGGAATTCGAAGATCTTGCATTGGAACGCCTACGTGTGCTGCGTGTATTTGATAGGGCCACAACGAAAGGCTTGCGTATGCTTTCGGACGACTGGAAGGAATATGTAAATGCTGAAATGTCACGGGATGGGCTACGTGGCTACTTACGCATGTGCACCACTGGTGCGAAGCAAGAGTCAGATCTTCAAATGCGGCGTAGAGACTATTTATCACACTTTATACTACGCTTGGCATACTGTCGGTCAGAGGATTTGATGCGCTGGTTTCTTGCTCGTGAAATGGAATTTTTCAAATATAAATTCTCTGCACTAACAAACGCGGAAATTAAGCAATTTCTCGACGCCAACGATTTCCACATTTCACCACTGACCGAGGCGCAAAAAGACGAGGTAAAGGATGGCCTCTACGAGAGCACAGTTGGACAGAGTGTGGCCAAAATCGAGTTACTGGAGTTTTACAAGGTGCCCTTCACACACGTTTTGGATTTGGTGCGCAGTCGTCGCTGCTACCTAAAGGCGGGCTTTGCCTATGTAAATACCCATGATCTGGTTTCAATTGTAGCTGCTCGTCAAATTGACGAGATTGAGCGTGGTTTACAGGCTGCCAAAGCTTTTATAAACGATGTGGAGGCAGATGAGAGAATATCACGTATGCTCAAGTCGTTGCACAACTCATACACTGGCAAGGACTACACTGTATGCAAGGATGCCTCTGTACCAATAGAGTCGCTCGATCAGCTCGCTAAGACGTCGTTGCCGCTGTGCATGCGTATATGCCATGAGCACATACGGTCTCAGCATCATATCAAGCACGGTGGACGCATGCAGTATGGTCTGTTTTTAAAGGGAATCGGAGTTACCCTCGAGGATTCCATACGCTTCTGGCGGGAGGAGTTCACCAAGAAAATGGACGTGGATAAATTTGCGCGCAGCTATGAGTACAACATACAGCACAACTATGGCAAAAAGGGCTCCATGGTGAACTACACGCCATACTCATGCCTCAAAATCATTAAGGATATGGCTGCGCCAGGCGATTGTCATGGCTGTCCCTACAAAGCGTTGGATCCCACCAGTTTGAAGGCAAAACTTGCAGCTTATGGTCTTTCGCCCAGTGCCATCGAAGAAGTTATGTTCTACGTGTCGCGTGGACACTACCAATTCGCCTGTGGCAAGTACTTCATGCTAACCCACAACTCCAATGTAGAGCCGTCCATCAATCATCCCAATCGTTACTTCGAAGAGAGCCAGATACTGATGGGCAATCGTCAAAGACGTACAGCTGGACCTGCACAACAGAGTAACAGTAATAACAAACTGAGATCGGCTATCAAAGGAGGAGCAAACAGATCAATGCTGACGGGCGACGATGATGATGAGCTGTGGAAGATTGCGGAATCACAGGAAAAGGTGATGCTCAGTCAGAAGGGCATTGCCGAGGCATTTGATGATGATCTAGATCTAACAGAAATTGCTGAATAATTAATGACTCTAGCATGTAAATGTACAAGTAATAAGTAAGGTAATTTAATTAAATTTAAGCACATTTTGGTTTGATACATTCAGGACGTTCACGCTTGGTGTATGTAAAAGTCTTACCGAAAGGACTCCAACCATTCACATCAACATAATAAATGCCGCTAGCATTATTATTGATACGATAACCCATTGTAGATATATTTGTAGACAGGCATCTTCGTCTGTCCAGCTCTTGCCAGGAACTGCAGTGCATACCCAAGAAGCTGTTCTCCTGCCCTGGATATACGCTCTCCGCAAAATACTCGACAGCCCGTGTATGCGAGCAGCCTATGGTCAAGCAGCCAGGCTTAATAGGATGCGCTCCACCGGGATAAAAATCGATATCGCCCAGAGGCTCACGTTTGGCCAGTATTCCAGTATTTGTGTGTATTATGTCGACAATCTTTGCATCGCTACGCATAAGTCCAGGAAGGGCCTTTTCATAACGAAAACAAGGTTTAGCCGGATCAAGACCCGTAATGCGTGACACTAATTGGCCTGTGAGCCGCTCAAATGTTCTCCCCGCAGTGCCCATAATATGCGCGCCCAATGAATGACCTGCGATAGAGACATAAGTATATTGGAAATGGTTCTCTGTGTAGGTTTTAAACGAAGATCTATGATTACCTATCAAGTGTATGTCCATCCAGGGCATAACCTTTATCAAATGCTGTAAACCCACAGCCAGATGCTCCCCTATCATATCAGTGTTCAAAGCTGACCATTTATATAGTGTATCCACATAATAGGCAGCATCCACAATCTACAGCATACAACAAGAAGGCGATTGAAGTCAGAGAAATTGAGAGACAGAGAGATAGTTAAGTTAGCATTTACCACAAAATTAACGCCTGGACGACACATAAAACCCTTCGATATCATGCCAATGGTCGCCGAATCATTAACCCTATTCGTCCAGCCCGTGGCCAGTATAACAAGTTTACGATTCTTGCGGAATTTCGGATGCATCCATAGTTTTTCAGCCTCCAACAAAGGCACCGTATAATTGAGACAGGGCGTCATATATTGAAATTGCATTTTGTTTATATCCGGCGTTATTTGTGGCGGTACACCCATAAACAAAGTAGCAGAACCTATTAATAATAGCACTAGTATTTAATAGATTGTACTAACTTATAGCTCACATGCTTACACAACGTATCAATCATTGTTGCAGCCAATTCCAGTGGCAATCCAGTGAATATATTCATCTTCATTGTGAGTATGTCCATAACGGCATGGGGAAGTCCTTCCCAAAACGTAGTCGTAACATTGTTCGCCTGTGCGGATAAAGCAACGTGAAGTAGTAGGAATCCATAATAGACGTTTAAATGCATAATTTGATATAAACAATTGATGTAGTTAATACTACTACTGTGCGTGAATATCACACGGAAGCTACGAATTTTCGCATGTAGGTCAGTGGCAATTTTTCCATTAAACATTATTTACATTGTTTATAAAAAAAAATTGAGACAGTATAAATAAAAAAACACATGTTTTCACATACATAAAAGTAGTTTATATTACCCAAATCTTGCTAATACCATTGCCGACAGATGTTTCGGTTTTATATTTAGTGTTTAGTTGCCGTCGATGGGATAGTACACGATTCGTTTTTAGTTTATAAAATAATTACGTAAAAGAGTTATGTCTAATATTGTACACTTTTCTCTAAACTTAAGTATGATTAATATATTTTAGATATGTCTTCATACTGCACGTTATCTACAATGCGTCCCTTCAGTGGACCACGCAGCAGCTCTATGGTAACACAAAACCTGCATTCATCCAGACTTTTGAGCAAGGCTTCCGAGCCGCGGTAAGCACCATTTACAACCAAGACTTCTTTATCTAGTGCAGGTATTACGGTCTCCAGATGTGCCTGGTCTACTTTCAGTTTCTCGCCAGACTCCAGAAACTTA
Source organism: Sphaerogastrella javana (assembly GCA_037040025.1). NCBI lineage: Eukaryota > Metazoa > Arthropoda > Insecta > Diptera > Drosophilidae > Sphaerogastrella > Sphaerogastrella javana. The sequence continues at coordinate 1,291 of JBANCZ010003339.1, read as the reverse complement.
ATCTTGGCCTGATATTTGTCGATGACCTCTCGAACTACAGCTTTCTGTTTATAAAACTTGTCGCCCATGGATTTGGATATAAACTTAACAATTATATTGGGATGAAGCCAGTAATCTTTTCGGTTGGCGCGTTCCTTTTTCTTTTCTTCAAGTTTTATAATTTCATCTAAGGCCGATTTACTGCTACTGATAGGCAGAAGTTTAGGCTTCTTGAAGACCTTCTCATCCACATCGGCAGCCTGTGTGCGTTTTTGTAGCAGAGCAGATTTGCCAAGTACTGAATCAGGATTAAATTTCTTCTCCAAGTGAATGTCGAGCTTTAAGGGCTGCTCTTCGTCACGCACAAGTTCCGTAAATTTCTCCTGTTCCGACTCATCTGCATCGCCATCGTTGGATTTATTTTTCTTAATTTGTTTCTCAATGAACTCTGTCATTCGCTCCTCGTCGTCTTTTTCCATTTTCTCTTTGCGTTCAGCTCTCGCCTGACGCTCCATGGCCTCTGGACTGCGATCGATGTATGTGACAAACCAGCCCTTGTCCGTTTCATCGGCAATCACCTGACCCGTGCGTCCTAACCATTTCACATAGTCAGAGAGCGTTAACCAACGTGTGGCATTCATGTGAACATGTTCCTTGTGCGCTATATATTCCTGATAGATTTTATTGGCATTCGTTCGCTTAGTGCCAAAGCGACGTCGTAGCAATTCCATGTAGCCATCCGAGAACTCCTTGGAGAAATTATGCAGAAATTTTCCAGGGGAATCTGCAAACAGCAACAGCTGACGCTGATGCGACTCGCTCATGGTGTGACATTTAAAGCCATTCTCGTCCCGACACTGTTTTTCGCACATCTGGCAGTACCAACGCAGCTTCTGCAAGCCCTTGGACTTCATTTTGTTGGCGAGGTACTTTGGAGTACCAAATTCAGCGCGACCCATGTTTAAATTTTTATTTTTCTGAGAGATTTGCTGCGAAATCTATACGCTAAACGTATTGTTTGTGTTCAGTTAGAGATGGTACAACTAAGCGATATTTCATGGAAAAAGAAGACATGTAATACTAGCGATACTTTAAAAATATCGATATTGAATCAATGTATCGAATTGCATAAATCAGAGAAGGTATAATGGCGCCAATTTTAATTTATGGTGAATGCGTATTAACTAGGCATTTGCGGTCAATAAAATAAATAAAATAATAAAACATTCTAGTAAATGTTGCAATATGGTCGGGTAATACTTCTGATGTACTTTTTTTTTCGAGAGAGACCATTTTTTTGCACAGTATCTGC